>CAWWDY010001898.1:0-99538 GCA_963942605.1 Poecilus cupreus
ATGCTTTGGCATTATTAAACCAGGAATTTTATCTTGATTTCACCAACATTAGCCATTATACACGACAGAAACATTAATATGATAGTTTAAATATTTGAAAACAGCATTTTGTATGTTTTTGCAAGCTGAAATAGCTATTTTATCTTGATTTTGCAAACATAGGCCATTACACACGACATATACATGAATATGACAGTTTAAATATTTGAAAACGGTGTTTTGTATACTTTTGCATGCTTAAAACAGCAATTTTATCTTGATTTTACCAACAATAGCCGTTATACGCGACAGAGACATGAATATGACAGTTTAAATACTTGGAAACAACATTTTGTATGTTTTTGCAAGCTGAAAACAGCTATTTTATGTTGATTTTGCAAACATAAGCCATTACACACGACATATACATGAATATGACAGTTTAAATACTTAAAAACGGTGTTTTGTATGCTTTTGCATGCTTAAAACAGCAATTTTATCTTGATTTCACCAACATTAGCCATTATACACGACAGAAATATGAATATGACAGTTTAAATACTTGAAACAGCATTTTGTATGTTTTTGCAAGCTGAAAACAGCTATTTAATCTTGATTTTTCAAACATAAGCCATTACACACGACATATACATGAATATGACAGTTTAAATACTTGAAAACGCTGTTTTGTATGATTTTGCATGCTTAAAACTGCAATTTTATCTTGATTTCACCAACATTAGCCATTATACACGACAGAAACATGAATATGACAGTTTAAATACTTGAAAACAGTATTTTGTATGTCTTTGCATGCTGAAAACAACTATTTTATCTTGATTTTGCAAACATAAGTCATTACACACGACATGTTCATGAATATGACAGTTTAAATACTTGATAACGGTGTTTTGTATGCTTTTGCATGCTTAAAACAGCAATTTTATATTGATTTCACCAACATTAGCCGTTATACGCGACAGATACTTGAATATGACAGTTTAAATACTTGGAAACAACATTTTGAATGTTTTTGCAAGCTGAAAATAGCTATTTTATCATAATCTTGCAAACATAAGCCATTACACACGACATATACGTAGTGGCCTACTACAAATTATTATTTTTGAATTTATAAAAATCAAGAAACCAAAAAAAGAAAAAAGGGTAATTATTTTTGGTAGTTATGTATTTTTGTTAAAAACAGATTAGAAAAAATTAGAAAAATATACAAGCATTAAAAGTCTCGCTGTGTAAATTTATTACATATATTTATTTACAATTCAATAAATAAAAATAATTTTGTATTCATATTAGACAAACATTAGTGACAATTCTTCAGATATATTTTATTGCCACTAAATTGGTGACCCCGACGTAGTATAGTGGCCTACTACATATACATGAATATGATAGTTTAAATACTTGAAAACGGTGTTTTGTACGCTTTTGCATGCTTAAAACTGCAATTTTATCTTGATTTCACCAAGATTAGCCATTATACACGACAGAAATATGGATATGACAGTTTAAATACTTGAAAACGGTGTTTTGTATGCTTTTACATGCTTAAAACAGCAATTTTATCTTGATTTTACCAACATTAGTAATTATACACGACAGAAACATGAATATGACAGTTTAAATAATTTAAAGGGCATTTTTTATGTTTTTGCAAGCTGAAAACAGCTATTTTATCTTGATTTCACCAACATTAGCCGTTATACGCGACAGAAACATGAATATGACAATTTAAATACTTGGAAACAACATTTTGTATGTTTTTGCAAGCTTAAAACTGTAATTTTATCTTGATTTCACCAACATTAGCCATTAAACACGACAGAAACATTAATATGACAGTTTAAATACTTAAAAAGAGCATTTTGTATGTTTTTGCATGCTGAAAACAGCTATTATATCTTGATTTTGCAAACATAAACCATTACACACGACATATACATGAATATGACTGTTTAAATACTTGAAAACGGTGTTTTGTATGCCTTGGCATGCTTAAAACAGCAATTTTATATTGATTTCACCAACATTAGCCATTATACACGACAAAAACATGAATATGACAATTTAAATAATTGAAAACAGCGTTTTGTATGTTTTCGAAAGCTGAAAACAGCTATATTATATTGCTTTTGCAAACATAAGCGATTACACACGACATATACATGAATATGACAGTTTAAATACTTGAAAACGGTGTTTTGTATGCTTTTGCATGCTTAAAACAGCAATTTTATCTTGATTTCACCAACATTTGCCATTATACACGTCATAAACATGAATATGACAGTTTAAATACTTGAAAACTGCATTTTGTATGTTTTTGCAAGCTGAAAACAGATATTTTATCTTGATTTTGCAAACATAAGCCATTACACACGACATATACATGAATATGACAGTTTAAATATTTGAAAACTTTGTTTTGTATGCTTTTCATGCTTAGAACAGCAATTTTATCTTGATTTCACCAACATTCGCCATTATACACGACAGAAAAATGAATATGACAGTTTAAATACTTGAAAACAGCATTTTGTATGCTTTTGCAAGCTGATAACAGCTATTTTATCTTGATTTTGCAAACAAAAGCCATTACACACGACATTTACATGAACATGACAGTTTAAATACTTGAAAACGGTGTTTTGTATGCTTTTGCATGTTTAAAACAGCAATTTTATCTTGATTTCACCAACATTAGCCATTATACAAGACAGAAACATGAATATGACAGTTTAAATACTTGAAAATTGCATTTTATATGTTTTTGCATTCTGAAAACAGCTATTTTATCTTAATTTTGCAAACAAAAGCCATTACACACGACATATACATGAATATGACTGTTTAAATACTTGAAAACGGTGAGTTGCATGCTTTTGCATGCTTAAAACAGAAATTTTATCTTGATTTCACTAACATTAGCCATTATACACGACAGAAACAAGAATAGGACAGATTAAATACATAAAAACAGTATTTTGTATGTTTTTGCAAGCTGAAAAAAGCTATTTTATCTTGATTTTGCAAACAAAAGCCGTTACACACGACATATACATGAACATGACAGTTTAAATACTTAAAAACGGTGTTTTGTATGCTTTTGCATGCTTAAAACAGCAATTTTATCTTAATTTCACCAACATTAGCCATTAAACACGACAGAAACATGAATTTGACAGTTTAAATATTTGAATACAACGTTTTGCATGCTTCAAAACCGGAAAACAGCTATATTATCTTGATTTTGCAAACATAAGCGATTACACACGACATATAAATGAAAATCACAGTTTAAATACTTGAAAACGGTGTTTTGTATGCTTCTGAATTCTTAAAACTGTCATATAATCTTGATTTCACCAACATTAGCCATTATATATGACAGAAACCTGAATATGACAGTTTAAATACTTGAAAACAGCATTTTGTATGCTTTTGCAAGCTGAAAACAGCTATTTTATCTTGATTTTGCAAACATAAGCCATTACACACGACATATAAATGAAAATAACAGTTTAAATACTTGAAAACGGTGTTTTGTATGCTTTTGCATGCTTAAAACAGCAATTTTATGTTGATTTCACCAACATTAGCTATTATACACGACAGAAACATGAATATGACAGTTTTAATACTTGAGAACAGCATTTTGTATGTTTTTGCGTGCTGAATACAGCTATTTTATCTTGATTTTACAAACATAAGCCATTACACACGACATATAAATGAAAATGACAGTTTAAGTACTTGAAAACGGTGTTTTGTATGCTTTTGCATGCTTAAAACAGCAATTTTATGTTGATTTCACCAACATTAGCTATTATACACGACAGAAACATGAATATGACAGTTTTTATACTTAAGAACAGCATTTTGTATGTTTTTGCATGCTGAACACAGCTATTTTATCTTGATTTTACAAACATATGCCATTACACACGACATATAAATGAAAATGACAGTTTAAATACTTGAAAACGGTGTTTTGTATGCTTTTGCATGCTTAAAACAGCAATTTTATTTCGATTTTACCAACATTAGCCATTATACACGACAGAAACATGAATATGACAGTTTAAATACATAAAAACAGCATTTTGTATGTTTTTGCAAGTTGAAAACAGCTAATTTATCTTGATTTTGCAAACATACGCCATTATACACGACATGTACATGAATATGACAGTTTAAATATTTGAAAAATGCATTTTGTATGTTTTTGCAAGATGAAAACAGCTATTTTATCTTCATTTTGCAAACATAAGCCATTACACACGACATATACATGAATATCACAGTTTAAATACTTGAAAACGGTGTTTTGTATGCTTTTGCATGCTTAAAACACCAATTTTATCTTGATTTTACCAACATTAGCCATAATACACGACAGAAACATGAATATGACAGTTTAAATACTTGAAAACAGTATTTTGTACGTTTTTGCAAGCTGAAACAGCTATTTTATCTTGATTTTGCAAACATAAGCCATTACACACGACATATAAATGTATATGACAGTTTAAATATTTGAAAACGGTGTTTTGTATGCTTTTGCATGCTAAAATCAACAATTTTATCTTGATTTCACCAACATTAGCCATTATACACGACAGAAACATGAATATGACAGTTTAAATATTTGAAAACAACGTTTTGTATGTTTTCAAAAGCGGAGAACAGCTATATAATCTTGATTTTGCAAACATAAGCGATTACACACGACATATACATGAATATGACAGTTCAAATACTTGAAATTGGTGTTTTGTATGCTTTTGCATGCTTAAAACAGCAATTTTATATTGATTTTACCAATATTAGCCATTATACACGACAGAAACATGAATATGACAGTTTAAATACTTGAAAATTGCATTTTATATGTTTTTGCATTCTAAAAACAGCTATTTTATCTTGATTTTGCAAACATAAGCCATTACACACGACATATACATGAATATGACAGTTTAAATACTTGAAAACAGCATTTTCTATGTTTTTGCAAGCTGAAACAGCTATTTTATCTTGATTTTGCAAACATAAGCCATTACACACGACATATAAATGAAAATCACAGAAAACGGTGTTTTGTATGCTTTTGGATGCTTAAAACAGCAATATAATCTTGATGTAACCAACATTAGCCATTATATACGACAGAAACATGAATATGACAGTTTATATACTTGAAAACAGCATTTTGTATGCTTTTGCAAGCTGAAAACAGCTATTTTATCTTTCTTTTGCAAACATTAGCCATTACACAAGACATATACATGAATATGACAGTTTAAATACTTTAAAACCGTGTTTTGTATGCTTTTGCATGCTTAAAACAGCAATTTTATCTTGATTTCACCAACATTAGCCATTATACACGACAGAAACATGAATATGACAGTTAAAATACATAAAAACAGTATTTTGTATGCTTTTGCAAGCTGAAAACAGCTATTTTATCTTGATTTTGCAAACAAAAGCCATTACACACGACATTTACATGAACATGACAGTTTAAATACTTGAAAACGGTGTTTTGTATGCTTTTGCATGCTTAAAACAGCAATTTTATCTTGAATTCACCAACATTAGCCATTATACACGACAGAAACGTGAATATGACAGTTTAAATACTTGAAAACAGCATTTTGTATGTTTTTGCAAGCTGAAACAGCTATTTTATATTGATTTTGCAAATATAAGCCATTACGCACGACATATAAATGAATATGACAGTTTAAATACTTGAAAACGGTGATTTGTATGCTTGTGCATGCTTAAAACAGCAATTTTATCTTGATTTCACCAACATTAGCCATTATACACGGCAGAAACGTGAATATGACAGTTTAAATATTGGAAAACAGCATTTTGTATGTTTTTGCAAGCTAAAACAGCTATTTTATCTTGATTTTGCAAACATAGGCCATTACACACGACATATAAATGAATATGACAGTTTAAATACTTGAAAACGGTGATTTGTATGCTTGTGCATGCTTAAAACAGCAATTTTATCTTGATTTCTCCAACAGTAGCCATTATTTATTTATTTATTTATTTCATTATGAGGGAAACCAACAGTCCGAGAACCAATAATAAGTTTCCACGTATACATGAAATTAACAAAATAGTGGAATGATTATAGTATACTACAGAATTACAAAAATAATACATTATGCAGGTACATGTTGTAATTCACCGATCAGTAGAGTGCGAGTTCTGTCAAGAGTTAAGTTAAATATATCAAGGTGATCAAACATAGTGCTGTAAAAATACATCGCTCTATTGATCGGAGAGTTTTTAAAACAATTAGTTTTAAAATAAGGTACATGAAACAATATATGAGTTCTTGTGAACCTCGCAGGAATATTGAAATTAAGTAAATGTAAGTAAAGTTGACTATCAATAATAACATTAATTGATTTATACAGGAAAATAATATCATTTATAATTCTTATATTTTCAAGTGAACTCATATTGAGATTCTGAAGGGCCGTATTATAATCAACATATTCTAAGTGAAATTTCTTATGGAGAATGAACACAAATTTCTACTGAATGGATTCGACAAGTCTAATATTTTTGTCATAAAATGGATTCCAAATGCAAGTTAAATATTCAAGTTGTGAACGCACTATAGCATTATATAGTAATATATAAGATTCAGGATTATTAAAAGTTGAAGCAGTTCACAATATAAAGCCTAATAGTTTATATGCATTAGAAACAATGAAAGTAACATGATCATTAAAAAGAAGTTTGGAATCGTATATAATTCCAAGATCTCTGGTTCTAGTTTTACGTTCAATTGAAGAGCCATTTACAGTATTGTTAAAATGAAAAACTTGAGAATTTCTTGTGAAGCAAACATTGTTACATTTATTTATATTCAAGGTCATTTGATTAATGCTACTCCATTTATATAAATTATCCAAATCTGATTGTAAGAGGCTGCAGTCGTAAATATTTGTTATACGTCTATTAAATTTCAAATCATCAGCAAACATTAGGAAATGACTATTTTTAAAAATACTGTGTACATCATTAATATAGATATTAAATAATATAGGCCCTAAATGAGACCCTTGAGGTACACCAGATGCTACATCAATAAATCGAGATTTGTAATTATTGGAGACAACTAATTGAGATTTTTTTTGTAAATATGACTGCATCCATCTTAGAAGAGAGCCATGAATACCCATATGACTTAGTTTAAACAGTAAGATATCATGATTACCCCATCGAACGCTTTACTGAAGTCCGTATAGATAACATCCACTTGCATACGGTTGTCAAGATTTTTAGTTAAAAATTCAGTAAAGGGAATAAGATTGGTTAATACTGATCTTTTTTGACAGAAACCGTGTTGTTCCGGAATTATGTAATTGTTAAAAAAAAATTTGAGTTTGTCAGTAACAATTGCCTCAAAATTGATATTGGTCTATAGTTGAGTACGTCTTTTGAATTACCAGATTTAAAAACAGGTATTATATGGGAAACTTTCCAAACATCAGGAAAAGTACCTTTTTTTAAAGACTGGTTGTAAATTATGAACAACGGAAGAGTAAGATAATGTGCGCATGTTCTTATAAACTTAGGTGGAATTCCATCAGGACCAGAGCCCTTTGATACATCTAAATTTACAAGCTTAAATAAAATTTCATCAATTGTCATGGAAAGCGTACCAACATTTACATCTATATTACTATCTAAGTAATTAGCAATTAAGTCTAATTGAAATATGTTATTAGATGTATATACAGACTCAAAATGCTCTGCGAAAAGATTACATATATCTTCACCATTTGTGGCTTCCTTATTATTAAATGATATTGTGTTAGGAATGCAGTTACTTTTCTTAAGTGTTTTAGTGTAATTCCAAAATGCTTTAGTATTAGTTTTTATGTTATTCTCTATTTTGGTAATGTATTCTCTATAGTTTTCTTTCATAATTAATTTAGCTCTTTTATGTAAAGTTTGAAATGTATTAAAATCTGAAACATTATTAAATTTTTTCCATTTTGCATAGAACTTATTTTTTTCTTTAATAATTTTAATTAATGAGTTACTAAACCATATTGGATATTGACGTTGCTTGCAATCTTTTCGTGGAACATAATTGTCAAAAAGGGAATATAGTATAAGATAAAAACAATTGATATTATCATTAACATTTGAGAAATTAAGGCGGTCGTGCCAATTAATACATGATAATTTGTAAATTAATTCCTCATAATCACATTTGTTGAAATTAAATATTTGACAACAGGTATTGTTTTCAAGAAAATTACTTGTATTAATATTTAAATGTAAATCAATAATTAATGAAGGATGATGTTTGTCAAGTGTGCTTAGAGGAAATTCACATTCATTAACATTACAAGATACAGAACTTAAAACTAAATCCAATGATCTATTATTACAGTTCAGGATACTATTAAATTGTGTAAAATTACATAAATTGAGTGTGTTCACAAAATCAGTATGTATGTTGTTATTACCAACTGGATCTGGGTTTGTGCCGCCATAATTATTACGTAACCAGCGTAAATGGGGAAGATTATAGTCGCCAGTAATGAAGAATATATCTTCAGAATGAATGAAGCAAGCGTTAGCAATTTTATTAAAATGATCACTATAAACAGTCCTGTCAGTGGAGGGCGGAAAATAAACACAACAGAGATGAATTTTTTTGTTGTTGCTACTATTCACAGTCACCCACAAATCTTCAGCTATGTAGTTCCACGAGTGTTGAGTTTTAGAGTTAAGTTTGTTAGATATTATGATCATGACACCACCTCCTTGCGTTTTTATGGGATCATGACGATCACGGCGATAGATAAAGTATTTGCTTAAATCACATATTTCACTATCAAGAACACTTGAATTAAGCCATGTTTCAGTAAGAAAAATGATATCGTAATTGTTTATAGCAATTTCATTGTAAATGTCTTTTAATTTTGTTGTTAACCCACGAACGTTTTGATAATATAATTTTAACTGCATTACGATATGAAAATTATTTTAATTGAATTAAATTTCAGAAGATTTATATCATTTTGTTGAAATCATTTTCAGATTTTATGAATATGATAGGTGATGTTTTATTTTTTCTTGCAAAAATTTTAAATCCTTTCACCCATACGAATTTGTATTTTTTATTATATGCTTCAGATTTGGTTTTACGTAGGAGAGATTTATTTTCAGGGCTGAGGTGGTCATTAATGTATACACTAATTGCTTTTGTGAATCCAAGGGCATTTGAATTTAAGTTTTTAATTTGTCTTGCCGTTGCTACAAAATTATATCTCTTCAGCCGGGAAGTAAATCTGACAATGATGTTCTTAGGTTTCGTGGCATCATGCTTGACAGGGGCTACTCTATGGATTGCGTCGATATCGTTACCGGAAACTGGATAGTTGATTTTTTTACCAATATTCATCAGTACTTCTACTAGATTTTCTTTGGAGGTTTCTGGAATACCGCTAATTTCAACATTGTTTAATCATGATCTTTGCTCAAGATCGCTGAATCTCAATTTTAGATTATCATTTTCTGTTTTTAGTTGATCTATTTGTTTAATTTTATCGGTATAACCATTTAATTTCTTCTCAAAATCATCTATTTTGTTACCATAATATTCAACAGATGTTTTTAGTTCCGTTAATAATGTCATAATCATTATTTATAAACGTTAATTTTTGATATGGGTTACGTCATTTGCGTTGAACATTTAATTTAATATAATACTTTATGCAATGAGTTGATTATGATTTTACCCTAATCGTTGAATGGCTTACGCCAGTCAGTTTCTAACTTTCGAGTGTTTGTGACTGTTAGCGGAGAGGTGTTTTTGCCTACAGGTGAGATAGTCTATTTAGAGGTATAGAGAGTGAGTGTGAGAATGAGATTGAATACATTGTGTGCTAGCAGTCTGCGGTTATTGAGATATTGTTTTGGCGGACTGTAGTGGCTACAGATAGTTCTGTAGTTGCCAACGGCAGCAGCCGGGAGCTGTAGCGGTCACAGATAGTTCTGTGCTCGCCAACGGTAGCAGCGTGGTAATGCTGTAGTAACCTGGCTTGAGTGTGTCTCGGGGTTACCAACGTAGCAGCCCCGTGAGCTGTAGTGGTCCTGGGTGGAAGTCCCGGTGATCGCCGATGAGCAGTAATGTGTGCTGTAGTGATCTGTCATGGGTTGTTTGAGTGTGTCTCCGGATCACCAACGAAGCGGCAGTGGGTCCGTAGTAAACCTGTCTTAACTATACGTTATGGGGTTTGCCAACGAGCAGTGGTTGATACTGTAGTAACCGGCGGGTGTGCCCGAGGTTGCCAACCGTGTGAATGATTATTTGTTAGGCTGACTTTCTCACTGAGCTTGTTGCTCACGGTTTTCTTATTTTACAGGCGGGAACTAATTATATTCAGATTGGGTAGTTTGTACACGCGACACGCGACTCGGGATCGTCGAATTTATCGCATTTATGTTGTATTTCTGTTAATGAGTGTATTTAATTTGATTTGTAAAGGTGAGTGTTATTTTGGGTAAATATATGTAAAATGAATTATATAAGTGTACTTTGATTTACGTAACCCGACTAACGTTAATCTATTTAATTTTTCTATTATCTGGTTTTAGAGTAGACATCGTGAGATTTTTGTATTTCTACGTAACAATAAATTAACAATATCGGTTAGTGAATGCTGCTGAGTCGAATTAGTTGCAGAAGAGGATGGTAAACTGCAAGATTTACCCTTGCAAGAATCGCATAGCCAACTAAGACTAGAATTAGTTTTAGATATAGCTTTCCTGTCGTCTGAACTTAGGTCAGTGCAAGAAAGATGGTAACTTGATTTACATGATCCATTTGCACAATTAATTCCATTTCTATTAATAGTATTTTGGCAGACTTTGCAAATTAGGGCCATTCTTGTAAAATTGTATTGTTAAAAATAAATAAGTACGATCCTGGAGTAGATGAGAAGAGTTGAGAAGCGTCAGGTTGACAATTAAATTACCTATGGCTTTCAGCGGAATCGTGTATAAATTGGTGTTGATGAATACACGACAAAATATTAATTTAAAACATATGACTTACAAGTGATTGTCATATATCTCTTCGATGCACCAATTTTAAACAATTGTATCACACACACTCACTTCAGTGCCACTAATACGTCTTTTCGTGAAGATTTAAGTAATAAAAAGAACTTAGATACTACTATAAAGTTAACTTAAGTGCGGAGTAAAATTATATGTCTGTACCATTCAATGAACAAAATGAAATTTGATTATACACGACAGAAACATAAATATGACAGTTTAAATATTTGAAAACAGCATTTTGTATGTTTCTGCAAGCTGAAATAGCTATTATATCTTGATTTTGCAAACATAAGACATTACACACGACATATAAATGAATATGACAGTTTAAATACTTGAAAACGGTGTTTTGTATGCTTTTGCATGCTTAAAACAGCAATTTTATCTTGATTTCACCAACATTAGCGATTATACACGACAGAAACACGAATATGACAGTTTAAATACTTGAAAACAGCATTTTGTATGTTTTTGCAAGCTGAAATAGCTATTATATCTTGATTTTGCAAACATAAGCCATTACACACGACATATAAATGAATATGACAGTTTAAATACTTGGAAACGGTGTTTTGTATGCTTTTGAATGCTTAAAACAGCAATTTTATCTTGGTTTTGCAAATATAAGCCTTTACACACGACATATACATTAATATGACAGTTTAAATATTTGAAAACGGTGTTTTGTATGCTTTTGCATGCTTAAAACAGCAATTTTATCTTGATTCCACCAACATTTGCCATTATACACGACAGAAACATGAATATGACAGTTTAAATACTTGAAAACAGCATTTTGTATGTTTTGCAAGCTTAAAACAGCTATTTTATCTTGATTTTGCAAACATAAGCCATTACACACGACATATACATGAATATGACAGTTTAAATATTTGAAAACGGTGTTTTGTATGCTTTTGCATGCTTAAATCAGCAATTTTATCTTGATTTCACCAACATTAGCCATTATACACGACAGATACATGAATATGATAGTTTGACTACTTGAAAACAGCATTTTGTATATTTTTGCAAGCTGAAAACAACTATTTTATCTTGATTTTGCAAACATAAGCCATTACACATGACATATACATGAATATGACAGTTTAAATATTTGAAAACGGTGTTTTGTATGCTTTTGCATGCTTAAAACAGCAATTTTACCTTGTTTTTACCAAACTTAGCCATTACACAGGACCGAAACATGAATATGACAGTTTAAATAGTTGAAAACAGCATTTTGCATGTTTTTGCAAGCTGAAAACTGCTATTTTATCTTGATTTTGCAAACATAAGCCATTACACACGACATGTACATGAATATGACAGTTTAAATACTTGAAAACGGTGTTTTGTATGCTTTTGCATGCTTAAAACAGTAATTTTATCTTGATTTCACCATCATTAGCCGTTATACGCGACAGAAACATGAATATGACAGTTTATATACTTGAAAACAACATTTTGTATGTTTTTGCAAGCTGAAAACAGCTATTATATCTTGATTTTGCAAACATAAGCCATTACACACGACATATACATGAATATGACAGATTAAATACTAGAAAACGGTGTTTTGTATGCTTTTGCATGCTTAATACAGCAATTTTATCTTGATTTCACCAACATTAGACATTATACACGACAGAAATATGAATATGACAGTTTAAATACTTGAAACAGAATTTTGTATGTTTTTGCAAGCTGAAAACAGCTATTTTATCTTGATTTTTCAAACATAAGCCATTACACACGACATATAAATGAATATGACATTTTGAATACTTGAAAACGGTGTTTTGTATGCTTTTGCATGCTTAAAACAGCAATTTTATCTTGATTTCCCCAACATTAGCCATTATACACGACAGAAACATGAATATGACAGTTTAAATACTTGAAAACAGCATTTTGTATATTTTTGCAACTGAAAACAGCTATTTTATCTTGATTTTGCAAACATAAGCCATTACATACGAAATATAAATGCAAATGACAGTTTAAATACTTGAAAACGGTGTTTTGTATGCTTTTGCATGCTTAAAACAGCAATTTTATCTTGATTTCACCAACATTAGTCATTATACACGACAGAAACATGAATTTGACAGTTTAAATACTTGAAAACAGCATTTTGTATGTTTTTGCAAGCTGAAAACAGCTATTTATTCTTGATTTTGCAAACATTAGCCATTACACGCGACATATACATGAATATGACAGTTTAAATACTTGAAAAAGGTGTTTTGTATGCTTTTGCATGCTTGAAACAGCAATTTTATCTTGATTTCACCAACATTAGCCATTATACATGACAGAAAGATGAATATGACAGTTTATATACCTGAAAAAAGCATTTTGTATTTTTTGCAAGCTTAAAACAACTATTTTATCTTGATTTTGCAAACATAAGCCATTACACACGACATATACATGAATATGACAGTTTAAATATTTGAAAACAGTGTTTTGTATGCTTTTGCATGCTTAAAACAGCAATTTTATCTTGATTTCACCAACATTAGCCATTATACACGACAGAAACATGAATATGACAGTTTAAATACTTGAAAGCAGCATTTTGTATGATTTTGCAAGCTAAAAACAGCTATTTTATTTTGATTTTGCAAACATAAGCCATTCCACACGACATATACATGAATAAGACAGTTTATATACTTGAAAACGGTGTTTTGTATGCTTTTGCATGCTTAAAACAGTAATTTTATCTTGTTTTCACCAACATTAGCGATTATACACGACAGAAACACGAATATGACAATTTAAATACTTTTTTTTTTTTTTTTTTATTTAATATATTTTCGGATATTTTGACATCTAAGGTCATTCATATCCGGGTTCAGTTTTTTATTTGTACAGTTATTTTATTACATTTTGTGATATAAATTGATAGATTTTAGGTATGTAATTAGGTTCTTCTCTATATTTTCGTTGTTCTTGAGGGCTTCGCTAATTGTGGGGGGTATGTTGTGTGTATTTCTTTCGGCTGTGTATTGGGGACAATCTTCTACAATATGTTTAGTTGTTAAACGTGTATTGCAGTGGCTACATGTAGGTGGATCCGTTTTTGTAAATATGTGATTGTGGGTAAGTCTTGTATGACCTATTCTAAGTCTTGTTAATATGGTTTGGTCTTTTCTGGATCCGTGAAGTTTCCATGTACTAGTATCTTGTTTTACTTCTCTTAGTTTGTTATTTGTTGTATCATTCCATATTCGCGCCCATTGTTTATTTATTCTGTTCTTCATTGTAGCTTTTAGATCATAGGGTTGTGTTTGGCATTCAGTGATTGGCTGCATGGTAGATAGTTTGGCGGCTGCGTCAGCTTTTTCGTTGCCTTCTATGCCCACGTGAGATGGTATCCAAATAAAGGTTGTGTTGACGTTCTTTCTTTTTAGTGAGAGTATAAGATTCTGGATGTTTTGAGTTATACCATTTTTTGGATATATTTTGTTAATGCTCTGGATAACTCCATAGGAGTCAGAGCAGATGGCAAAATTTTTGTCTGAGTGGTTTTGCTGGTAGATTATTTCTAGACTTCTTTTAATTGCTTCGGCTTCTGCAGTGAATATGCTGGTTGTTGATGGGAGGTGGTAGTGAAACGTGTTATTTTCCATGACTACTGCTGCCCCAGTTTGGTCTTCGTTTTTAGTGCCATCAGTGTAAATATATATGCAGTTTTTCATTTCGGCTTGTATTTTATTGAAGGCTCGGCGGGAGTATTCTGGGGGGATTTCTTTTTTGTGGAATGATGTCAGTAGTTCGAGGATGCAATGAGGTTTTTGGATGGTCCATGGTGGAATTTCGTTTATATAGTTTTCTAGTTTTGGTATATTGAGGTCCAAGGCAATTAGATTATTTTTTATGTTAGAGAGGAAAGGGATGTTTCGTTTTATTTCTATGGAGTTGGGGGTTGAATGGAAAAATTTGTTAAAATTCGGGTGGTTGGGATTACTTGCTAGTTTTATGATATAGGATATTGTTAGGTAGTTTCTTCTTATGTATAGGGGGTGTTTGTTTGCTTCTACCAGTATTGAGTTTATTGGGCTCGTCCTCAATGCGCCTGTAATTATTCTCAATGCTGAGTTGTGAACTGGATCGATGAATTTTAAGTGTTGCCGTTTGGCCTGGGAATATACTATACTTCCATAGTCAATTTTGGAGAGAATTAGAGCTTTGTAAGTGTTCATTAAGATGTCTCTTTCCGCTCCCCATTTGTGGTTTGATAATATTTTTAAAATGTTGAGTCTTTTATTTACTTCACTCTTAAACTGTTGGAGGTGGGTTTTCCATGAGAGATTTTTATCTAGTATTAATCCTAGAAATTTGAAGGTGTTTGTATATGTTATATTTATATTATTGTAATTTAGTACAGGTGGTGTGCGGAGTCTTTTTTTCCTGGTAAAGTGCATAGCTTTTGTTTTCGATGTGGATATTCTAAATCCTGTTTTTATAGTCCATGTTTTTATATTATGTAGCGCTGTGTTTAAATGTTCTTCTATTGTCTTTAAATTTACTCCTCTGCAATATATGCACAGATCGTCTGCAAATAGCAGTGATTTGATAGGTGCTGGGATTTCATGTGTGACTTTGTTTATGGCTATTAGGAATAATGTTACGCTGATGATTGATCCTTGTGGAATACCGTTTTCTAATATTTTTTTATCTGAGAAGTAACCGTTAAAGTTTACTCTGAATGAACGCTGGGATAGGAATCCATGTATGAAATGTAGAATATGTCCATCGATATTATATTCTTTTAATGTTTTAATTATGTTGTATCGCCATGTGGTGTCATAGGCTTTTTCTAGATCAAAAAAGATTGCTATTATATCTTGTTTGTCAGTGAAAGCTTTCTGTATATCTGTGGTGATAGCTATTAATTGATCTATTGTTGATCTGTCTTTTCGGAAGCCGCATTGTACGTTATCTAAAATTTGGTTTTTCTCTAGGTGCCACATTAGTCTGTTGTTGATAATTTTTTCCATGATTTTACACAAGGTGTTGGTGAGTGTTATCGGTCGATAGTTTTGTGCGTTTGTTTTGTTTTTATTAGGCTTTAAAATAGGGATAATGATACTTTCTCTCCATTGTGTTGGGAAAGAGTTTGTTTGCCATATTTGATTATATATCTTCAGAAGGTGTTCTAGGGTTTCGGTTGGTAGTCGTTTTATGATCTCGTATGGTATATTGTCCGGTCCGGGAGAGCTATTTATTTTAGACTCATCGATAGCTAAAATCAGTTCATCCATGGTAATGGGAATATTTAATACGTTGTTGTTGTCTTCACATATGTTTATGGGTGTTTTTTCTTCTTCATTTTTGTATTGCAGAAATTCATCGCAATAGTTTCTATTGCTGGAATTTGATTCTATAGTGTTAGCTAATATATTTGATATTTGTTGTGGATCTGTTATTTTTATGTTGTTGTCTACAATTATGTTTGTAGGGTAGGTGTAATTTTGGTTTTTTATTTTTCTAATTTTGTTCCACACTTCTGGTATAGGTGTTTGGGTTGTCAGTGTTGATACATAGTTTCTCCAAGAGTTAGTTTTACTAGTTCTTATAATTAGACGTGCTTTTGCTCTAGCTTTTTTGTACGATACTAGGTTTTCTATGCTTTTGTTCTTTTTGTATTTGCTTAGTGCTTTCTTGCTTTCTTTGATGACTGTTTCGCATTGCTTGTTCCACCAGGGTACGCATTTTTTGTTATTGAATTTTTTGTATCCAATTTCTTCTTCGGCTACTTTATTTATGTTTCGTACAAGTTCTTCGATCAGTTCGTCTATATTTGATGGATTTGATGTTTTCATATTTTTCATTTTTTCTTGGAACTTTTCCCAGTTTGCTTTTTTTAGATTCCATTTTGGATTTAGTTTCGTGGGGTTTTTAGGTTTTATTAGTGGTGAGATTTTGAGGGGGTAATGATCACTTCCGTAGGAACTTTGGAGGACTTCAAATGTTACATTTGTTGCTAGAGAAGGATGGGAGAATATTAGATCTAAGGTGGAGAAGGTGTTTGATCTGGAGCATATGTGAGTTGGTGTATCGTCATTGAGTAGGATATGATTGTCAAAGGCGTCTTCAATGATTTTTCCTCGTTTATTGGTCGTAGTTGAACCCCATAACGCGTTATGTGCGTTAAAGTCTCCAAGGAAGTGATGGGGGCTGGGGGTTTGTTGTATTAATGACTGGATATCTGTTAGTCTGGGATTTTCATCTGGAGGAATATATACGTTGCAGATAGTCATTTCTCTAGGATAGTTGATTTGGACTGCTATGGCTTCAAGATTTGTTTGCAGTTGTATTTCTTTTGATGGAATAGAATTTTTAATTAGTATAGCTACTCCGCCACTACCGTGGGTTGCATTGACTCTGTCTTTTCGATAAATGTCGTAGCCTTTTTGGTTAATGTTAATGTTATATTTAAGTTTAGTTTCTTGTATACATATAACGTCAGGTGAGTGTTCAGTAATTAAGAGTTTGATTTCATCGTAATGGCTCCGAAGACCATTACAGTTCCAGGTGATTATTTCGGTCATTGTTGTATACTTTCTGCTGGTTTTAAAGAATTTATCAATTTTGTGAAACGGTATTTCATTGCCCTGTATTTTAAGTGAGGGTGGATGTCTGTTAGCATTTCGGCTAAAGAGGTTGGGTTTGAAGTATATTCTTTTGCTAATTCTATTGGGTTACTAGCTTTTGCTGCGTTTTCAATGAAATCTTTTAGAAGATTGTACGGTAGCAGGTAATTTTTTGGATTTTCGTTTATTAATTCTTTTGTTGGTGTTAATAATTCGTCAATTTTTATATTAGTTGGAGTTAGAGTTCGGCTCATTCTTTTCTGCTTTTTCTTTTTTGTGTTTGTGTTGGTTGGGTTTTCTGTGTCTGTCATCGAGTTTGTAGTACTTATTTGTGATAGAGTGTCGTCGTTTACTGATTGTGTATCGCTGTCATATTCTATGGAGTTTGCTGGTCTTTTCCCTTTTGGTTGTATATCCTCCGGTGTATTTATGGTTTTGGTGTTTCTTTGTGCTCCGACATTTTCAGATTTTGTAGGTAGGTTTTGGCTAATTTTTGGTTGGGGTTCCTGGCATTTGCTTGCTATATGTCCTTTTTGTTTACATACGGCACATGTTGGTTCATCGTTCGAGAGGAATATTCTGTATGAAGTGTCATCGTGGTCTATTAATAGTGAAGTAGGTATTTCTTTATTTTCTGTAGGTTTTATGTATACTTGTCTTCTGAAACTAAGTATATGAGAGTATTCACTATCTTGGATGATAACTTGTCGTAAGAATTTTATGGGTGATACTGTACTAATTCCAGTTTCGTTTAGTAATTGTTGTAGGAAGTCATTTGGTATTGTTGGGCACACATTTGAGATAATGAGTCTTTGCGCTGGATTAATCAATCTACGTATTGTTACTTCTTGGTCGCTAATTAGTATTGTAGGATGTTTTTTTATGATTTCGTCGACTATTTGTTTGGAGCTTAGGTAGATGCACATCCTGTTATTCGAAATTCGCGATGCAAAAGAGATATTTTTTGGTCCGACTATATTTCCGATGGCTTTTATGTATTCAGCTAATTGAGTTCCGTCAACAATGTGCATCAAAATAGCTTGATCTTTTTTAGGAGATATAGTTTGTTGTGTGGCTTTTGAGGCATAAGATTGGTTTTTGGTTTGTTTCATAGTATTGTTTTGGGAAGAGTTTTGTTGATTGTTTTTTTCCGTGGAATTTGCATCACGGGGGATATTGTTTTCTGTTTGTTTATTTATTTGTGAGGGTAGAGGAGGGTAGTCTGCTCCAGACAACATTTTAATGATGACGTTTCTATATATTGCAGAGAGTTGTCGTCATTATCGGCAGTTATCGACAGTGCGCTTCGGCCAAAACTTGTTTATAGATGGCTATATGTTTCTATTAGTAATAATTAGTAGCGGACGGTGTGCTACTAATTTCTACTTGCCAATAGATGGCGCCGTAGGTAGATAAAGCAAACCAATAATGTATGGATTATGTTTTAGGGTTAGGTTTTATATTTTAGGATAAGGGATATTTTGTCCGAAAGGACAGTTTAAGGATATGAAATTTATATTTCAAAAGTAAGACTAACCTTTTGTTTGTAGGTCAGCTTCGTTGATGAAATAATTTTCACTGTTTTATGGAAATAAGTAGAGAGCTAATAACAATAGTAACACGTGTCACAAGGTCAATCCTTTAAATAATTAAAAACAGCATTTTGTATGTTTTGCAAGCTTAAAACAGCTATTTTGTCTTGATTTTGCAAACATAAGCCATTACACACGACATTTACATAAATATGACAGTTTAAATACTTAAAAACGGTGTTTTGTATGCTTTTGCATGCTTAAAACAGCAATTTTATCTTGATTTTATCAACATTAGCCATTATACACGACAGAAACATGAATATGACAGTTTAAATACTTGAAAACAGCATTTTGTATATTTTTGCAACTGAAAACAGCTATTTTATCTTGATTTTGCAAACATAAGCCATTACACACGAAATATAAATGCAAATGACAGTTTAAATACTTGAAAACGGTGTTTTGTATGCTTTTGCATGCTAAAAATTGCAATTTTATCTTGATTTCACCAACATTAGCCATTATACACGACAGAAACATGAATATGACAGTTTAAATACTTGAAAGCAGCATTTTGTATGATTTTGCAAGATAAAAACAGCTATTTTATTTTGATTTTGCAAACATAAGCCATTACACACGACATATATATGAATATGACAGTTTAAATACTTGAAAACGGTGTTTTGTATGTTTTTGCTTGCTTAAAACTGCAATTTTATCTTGATTTCACCAACATTAGCCATTATACACGACAGAAACAAAAATATGACTGTTTGAATACTTGAAAGCATTATTATGTATATTTTTGCAAGCTGAAAACAGCTATTTTATCTTGATTTTGCAAACATAAGCCATTACACGCGACATATACATGAATATGACAGTTTAAATACTTGACAAGGTGTTTTGTATGCTTTTGCATGCTTAAAACAGCAATTTTATCTTGATTTCACCAACATTAGCCATTATACACGACAGAAACATGAATATGACAGTTCAAATACTTGAAAACAGCATTTTGTATGTTTTTGCAAGCTGAAAACAGCTATTTTATCTTAATTTTGCAAACATAAGCCATTACACACGAAATATAAATGAAAATGACAGTTTAAATACTTGAAAACGGTGCTTTGTATGCTTTTGCATGCTTAAAACAGCAATTTTATCTTGATTTCACCAACATTAGTCATTATACACGACAGAAACATGAATTTGACAGTTTAAATACTTGAAAACAGCATATTGTATGTTTTTGCAAGCTGAAAACAGCTATTTATTCTTGATTTTGCAAACATTAGCTATTACACGCGACATATATATGAATATGTCAGTTTAAATACTTGAAAAAGGTGTTTTGTATGCTTTTTGCATGCTTAAAACAGCAATTTTATCTTGATTTCACCAACTTAGTCATTATACACGACAGAAACATGAATATGACAGTTTAAATACTTGAAAGCAGCATTTTGTATGATTTTGCAAGCTAAAAACAGCTATTTTATTTTGATTTTGCAAACATAAGCCATTCCACACGACATATACATGAATAAGACAGTTTAAATACTTGAAAACGGTGTTTTGTATGCTTTTGCATGCTTAAAACAGCAATTTTATCTTGATTTCACCAACATTAGCGATTATACACGACAGAAACACGAATATGACAATTTAAATACTTAAAAACAGCATTTTGTATGTTTTTGCAAGCTGAAAACCGCTATTTTATCTTGATTTTCTAACATAAGCCATTACACACGACATATACATGAATAATAGTTTAAATACTTGAAAACGGTGTTTTGTATGCTTTTGCATGCTTAAAACAGCAATTTTATCTTGATTTCAACAACATTAGCCATTATACACGACAGAAACATGAATATGACTGTTTAAATACTTGAAAGCAGCATTATGTATGTTTTTGCAAGCTGAAAACAGGTATTTTATCTTGATTTTGCAAACATAAGCCATTACACACGACATATACATTAATATGACAGTTTAAATATTTGAAAACGGTGTTTTGTATGCTTTAGCATGCTTAAAACAGCAATTTTGTCTTGATTTCTAAACATTAGCCATTATACACGACAGAAACATGAATATGACAGTTTAAATACCTGAAAACAGCATTTTGTATGTTTTGCAAGCTTAAAACAACTATGGGGTAAATAGCTCCGTGGTAACGTGTCGGACTGTGGATCGTGAGATCCCTCAGTTCGAATCCCACTGCCGACAGTTACAATTTAAATTTACCCCTGTGGTTCCCCCTCCACTAACAACTTTGGGGGCTATGACTTGACGGCTGGTAACCACATTTCATACGCAAAAATATATCACTTACCGAGATCTGCGCAAGCAGAGTGCCACACCCTTAATGGGTAAAAGGGCGTGATGATATATTTATTTATGATATAAAACAACTATTTTATCTTGATTTTGCAAACATAAGCCATTACACACGACATATACATGAATATGACAGTTTAAATATTTGAAAACGCTGTTTTGTATGCTTTTGCATGCTTGAAACAGCAATTTTATCTTGATTTCACCAACATTAGCCATTATACACGACAGAAACATGAATATGACAGTTTAAATACTTGAAAGCAGCATTTTGTATAATTTTGCAAGCTAAAAACAGCTATTTTATCTTGATTTTACAAACATAAGCCATTACACACGACATATACATGAATAAGACAGTTTAAATACTTGAAACTGTGTTTTGTATGTTTTTGCATGCTTAAAACTGCAATTTTATCTTGATTTCACCAACATTAGCCATTATACACGACAGAAACATGAATATGACTGTTTAATGACTTAAAAGAAGCATTATGTATATTTTTGCAAGCTGAAAACAGCTATTTTATCTTGATTTTGCAAACATAAGCCATTACACGCGACATATACATGAATATGACAGTTTAAATACTTGAAAAAGGTGTTTTGTATGCTTTTGCATGCTTAAAACAGCGATTTTATCTTGATTTCACCAACATTAGCCATTATACATGACAGAAACATGAATATGACAGTTCAAATACTTGAAAAAGCATTTTGTATGTTTTGCAAGCTTAAAACAGCTATTTTATCATGATTTTGCAAACATAAGCCATTACACACGACATATACATGAATATGACAGTTTAAATATTTGAAACGGTGTTTTGTATGCTTTTGTATGCTTAAAAACAGCAATTTTATTTTTATTTCACCAACATTAGGCATTATACACGACAGATACATGAATATGACAGTTAGAATACTTGAAAACAGCATTTTGTATATTTTTGCAAGCTGAAAACAGCTATTTTATCTTGATTTTGCAAACATAAGCCTTTACACACGACATATACATGAATATGGACAGTTTAAATATTTGAAAACGGTGTTTTGTATGCTTTTGCATGCTTAAAACAGTAATTTTATTTTGTTTTCACCAACATTAGCAATTACACAGGACAGAAACATGAATATGACAGTTTAAATACTTGAAAACAGTATTTTGCATGTTTTTGCAAGCTGAAAACTGCTATTTTATCTTGATTTTGCAAACATAAGCCATTACACACGACATGTACATGAATATGACAGTTAAAATACTTGAAACGGTGTTTTGTATGCTTTTGCATGCTTAAAACAGCAATTTTATCTTGATTTCACCAACATTAGTCATTATACACGACAGAACATTATTTTGACAGTTTAAATACTTGAAAACAGCATTTTGTATGTTTTTGCAAGCTGAAAACAGCTATTTTATCTTGATTTTGCAAACATTAGCCATTACACACGTCATATACATGAATATGACTGTTTAAATACTTGAAAACGGTGTTTTGTATGCTTTTGCATGCTTAAATCAGCAATTTTATCTTGATTTCTTCAACAGTAGCCATGTAACAGGTACCCTCGCACTTGGTACCAAGAGGTAACTGACATACGAAAGGGTTTTACTTGATTAAATGAATAACCAAGGGTAACGTAGTCGCTGGCCACCACGGAATATTTTAACTCGATTCCGAAGAGTATTTCAAAAAAAAAGACTTCTGATCAAATGGCGGGAAATATGCGCGCAGGCGGGAATTAAACACGTATTCAACAATAACAAAATTATATAATATTTAATAACGCACAAGCAAAAGAAATTATATAAATCAAATACTTTTACGAGCTGAATAATTCGACGCTATATAATCCAAAGTATCACTTACTCACTAACCTTTTACAATAACTTTCAAAGATCGAAACTCAACATTCGCTATTAACAATACTCATAAATAAAACTCAAATCTACTTACATGAACTCACAAAATAAACTTCACAAAAACTATGTATACAATCGAGAGAGGAGTCCTTAAACTGTGTAGTAATTCTTTCAACATTTCACAAGAAAAGCCAAAATGCAAGTGTCTGCTCACTGCCCAAGGTTCGCAATTTATTACTTTAGGGATGGGACAGTGGCACTCAAATAACTCTATCTGGGCACTACTCTCTCATAAGACTCTGGTTAAATATTTTCTACAACATATTGACTTCCGCTGATTAAGCGGGAACTGAACTGAAATACTAAAGCAGTGGAATTTTCCACGAACAACTAACAAAGAACCATTTACTTAGTTTGAAATCTCTAAATATCATTTGCAATCTTTATCGTAATAAACGCAAATACCGTTTATTACACCATTATACACGACAGAAACTTGAATATGACAGTTTAAATACTTTAAAACAGCATTTTGTATATTTTTGCAAGCTGAAATAGCTATTATATCTTGATTTTGCAAACATAAGCCATTACACGCCACATATACATGAATATGAAAGTTTAAATACTTGAAAAACGTGTTTTGTATGCTTTTGCATGCTTGAAACAGCAATTTTATCTTGATTTCACCAACATTAGCCATTATACACGACAGAAACATGAATATGACAGTTTAAATAACTGAAAACAGCATTTTGTATTTTTGCAAGCTTAAAACAACTATTTTATCTTGATTTTGCAAACATAAGCCATTACACACGACATATACATGAATATGACAGTTTAAATATTTGAAAACAGTGTTTTGTATGTTTTTGCATGTTTAAAACAGCAATTTTATCTTGATTTCACCAACATTAGCCATTATACACGACAGAAACATGAAATATGACAGTTTAAATACTTGAAAGCAGCATTTTGTATGATTTTGCAAGCTGAAAACCGCTATTTTATCTTGATTTCTAACATAAGCCATTACACACGACATATACATGAATATGACAGTTTAAATATTTGAAACATTTTTTTGTATGCTTTTGCATGCTTAAAACAGCAATTTTATCTTGATTTCACCAACATTAGCCATTATACACGACAGAAACATGAATATGACAGTTCAAATACTTGAAAACAGAATTTTGTATGTTTTTGCAAGCTGAAAACCGCAATTTTATCTTGATTTTCTAACATCAGCCATTACACACGACATATACATGAATAAGATAGTTTAAATACTTGAAAACGGTGTTTTGTATGCTTTTGCATGCTTAAAACAGCAATTTGATCTTGATTTCACCAACATTAGCCATTATGCACGACAGAAACATGAATATGACAGTTTAAATACTTGAAAGCAGCATTTTGTATGATTTTGCAAGCTGAAAACCGCTATTTTATCTTGATTTTCTAATATAAGCCATTACACACGACATATACATGAATATGACAGTTTAAATATTTGAAAACAGTGTTTTGTATGCTTTTGCATGCTTAAAACAGCAATTTTATCTTGATTACTAAACATTAGCCATTATACACGACAGAAACATGAATATGACAGTTTAAATACCTGAAAACAGCATTTTGTAATGTTTTGCAAGCTTAAAACAACTATGGGGTAAATAGCTCCGTGTAACGTGTCGGACTGTGGATCGTGAGATCCTCAGTTCGAATCCCACTGCCGACAGTTACAAATTTAAATTACCCCTGTGGTTCCCCCCTCCACTAACAACTTTTGGGGCTATGACTTGACGGCTGGTAAACACATTTCATACGCAAAATATATCACTTACCGAGATCTGCGCAAGCAGAGTGCCACACCCTTAATGGGTAAAAGGCGTGATGATATATTTATTTATGATATAAAACAACTATTTTATCTTGATTTTGCAAACATAAGCCATTACACACGACATATACATGAATATGACAGTTTAAATATTTGAAAACGCTGTTTTGTATGCTTTTGCATGCTTGAAACAGCAATTTAATCTTGATTTCACCAACATTAGCCATTATACACGACAGAAACATGAATATGACAGTTAAATACTTGAAAGCAGCATTTTGTATAATTTTGCAAGCTAAAAACAGCTATTTTATCTTGATTTTACAAACATAAGCCATTACACACGAAATATAAATGAAAATGACAGTTTAAACACTTGAAAACGGTGTTTTGTATGCTTTTGCATGCTTAAAACATCAATTTATCTTGATTTCACCACATTAGTCATTATACACGACAGAGACATGAATTTGACAGTTTAAATACTTGAAAACAGCATTTTGTATGTTTTTGCAAGCTGAAAACAGCTATTTTATCTTGATTTTGCAAACATTAGCCATTACACACGGCATATACATGAATATGACTGTTTAAATACTTGAAAACGGTGTTTTGTATGCTTTTGCATGCTTAAATCAGCAATTTTATCTTGATTTCTTCAACAGTAGCCATTATACACGACAGAAACATGAATATGACAGTTTAAATACCGGAAAACAGCATTTTGTATGCTTTTGCAAGCTGAAAACAGCTATTTTATCTTGATTTCACCAACATTAGCCATTATACACGACAGAAACATGAATATGACAGTTTAAATACTTGAAAACAGCATTTTGTATATTTTTGCAAGCTGAAATAGCTATTATATCTTGATTTTGCACACACAAGCTATTACACGCGACATATACATGAATATGACTGTTTAAATACTTGAAAAAGGTGTTTTGTATGCTTTTGCATGCTTGAAACAGCAATTTTATCTTGATTTCAACAACATTAGCCATTATACACGACAGAAACATGAATATGACAGTTTAAATACCGGAAAACAGCATTTTGTATTTTTTGCAAGCTTAAAACAACTATTTTATCTTGATTTTGCAAACATAAGCCATTACACACGACATATACATGAATATGACAGTTTAAATATTTGAATACAGTGTTTTGTATGCTTTTGCATGCTTAAAACAGCAATTTTATCTTGATTCCTAAATATTAGCCATTATACACGACAGAAACATGAATATGACAGTTTAAATACCTGAAAACAGCATTTTGTATGTTTTGCAAGCTTAAAACAACTATGGGGTAAATAGCTCCGTGGTAACGTGTCGGACTGTGGATCGTGAGATCCTCAGTTCGAATCCCACTGCCGACAGTTACAAATTTAAATTTACCCCTGTGGTTCCCCCTCCACTAACAACTTTGGGGGCTATGACTTGACGGCTGGTAACCACATTTCATACGCAAAAATATATCACTTACCGAGATCTGCGCAAGCAGAGTGCCACACCCTTAATGGGTAAAAGGCGTGATGATATATTTATTTATGATATAAAACAACTATTTTATCTTGATTTTGCAAACATAAGCCATTACACACGACATATACATGAATATGACAGTTTAAATATTTGAAAACGCTGTTTTGTATGCTTTTGCATGCTTGAAACAGCAATTTTATCTTGATTTCACCAACATTAGCCATTATACACGACAGAAACATGAATATGACAGTTTAAATACTTGAAAGCAGCATTTTGTATAATTTTGCAAGCTAAAAACAGCTATTTTATCTTGATTTTACAAACATAAGCCATTACACACGACATATACATGAATAAGACAGTTTAAATACTTGAAAACTGTGTTTTGTATGTTTTTGCATGCTTAAAACTGCAATTTTATCTTGATTTCACCAACATTAGCCATTATACACGACAGAAACATGAATATGACTGTTTAATGACTTAAAAGAAGCATTATGTATATTTTTGCAAGCTGAAAACAGCTATTTTATCTTGATTTTGCAAACATAAGCCATTACACGCGACATATACATGAATATGACAGTTTAAATACTTGAAAAAGGTGTTTTGTATGCTTTTGCATGCTTAAAACAGCGATTTTATCTTGATTTCACCAACATTAGCCATTATACATGACAGAAACATGAATATGACAGTTCAAATACTTGAAAACAGCATTTTGTATAGTTTTGCAAGCTTAAAACAGCTATTTTATCATGATTTTGCAAACATAAGCCATTACACACGACATATACATGAATATGACAGTTTAAATATTGAAAACGGTGGTTATGTATGCTTTTGCATGCTTAAAACAGCAATTTTATCTTGATTTCAACAACATTAGCCATTATACACGACAGAAACATGAATATGACAGATTAAATACTTAAAAACAGCATTTTGTATGTTCTTGCAAGCTAAAAACAGTTATTTTATATTGATTTTGCAAACATAAGCCATTACACACGACATATACATGAATAAGACAGTTTAAATACTTGAAAACGGTGTTTTGTATGCTTTTGCATGATTAAAACTGCAATTTTATCTTGATTTCACCAACATTAGCCATTATACACGACAGAAACATGAATATGACAGTTTAAATACCTGAAAACAGCATTTTGTATGTTTTGCAAGCTTAAAACAACTATTTTATCTTAATTTTGCAAACATAAGCCATTACACACGACATGAACATGAATATGACAGTTTAAATACTTGAAAACGGTGTTTTGTATGCTTTTGCATGCTTAAAACAGAAATTTTATCTTGATTTCACCAACATTAGTCATTATACACGACAGAAACATTATTTTGACAGTTTAAATACTTAAAAGCAGCATTTTGTATGATTTTGCAAGCTAAAAACAGCTATTTTATTTTGATTTTGCAAACATAAGCCATTCCACACGACATATACATGAATAAGACAGTTTAAATACTTGAAAACGGTGTTTTGTATGCTTTTGCATGCTTAAAACAGCAATTTTATCTTGATTTCACCAACATTAGCGATTATACACGACAGAAACACGAATATGACAATTTAAATACTTAAAAACAGCATTTTGTATGGTTTGCAAGCTTAAAACAGCTATTTTGTCTTGATTTTGCAAACATAAGCCATTACACACGACATTTACATGAATATGACAGTTTAAATATTTGAAAACGGTGTTTTGTATGCTTTTGCATGCTTAAAACAGTAATTTTATCTTGATTTCACCAACATTAGCCATTATGCACGACAGAAACATGAATATGACAGTTTAAATACTTGAAAACAGCATTTTGTATATTTTTGCAAGCTGAAAACAGCTATTTTATATTGATTTTGCAAACATAAGCCATTACGCACGACATATACATAAATATAACAGTTTAAATACTTAAAAACGGTGTTTTGTATGCTTTTGCATGCTTAAAACAGCAATTTTATCTTGATTTTACCAACATTAGCCATTATACACGACAGAAACATGAATATGACAGTTTAAATACTTGAAAACAGCATTTTGTATATTTTTGCAACTGAAAACAGCTATTTTATCTTGATTTTGCAAACATAAGCCATTAAACACGAAATATAAATGAAAATGACAGTTTAAATACTTGAAAACGGTGTTTTGTATGCTTTTGCATGCTTAAAACATCAATTTTATCTTGATTTCACCAACATTAGTCATTATACAAGACAGAAACATGAATTTGACAGTTTAAATACTTGAAAACAGCATTTTGTATGTTTTTGCAAGCTGAAAACAGCTATTTTATCTTGATTTTGCAAACATTAGCCATTACACACGGCATATACATGAATATGGCTGTTTAAATACTTGAAAACGGTGTTTTGTATGCTTTTGCATGCTTAAATCAGCAATTTTATCTTGATTTCTTTAACAGTAGCCATTATACACGACAGAAACATGTATATGACAGTTTAAATACTTGAAAACAGCATTTTGTATATTTTTGCAAGCTGAAATAGCTATTATATCTTGATTTTGCACACACAAGCCATTACACGCGACATATACATGTATATGACAGTTTAAATACTTGAAAAAGGTGTTTTGTATGCTTTTGCATGCTTGAAACAGCAATTTTATCTTGATTTCACCAACATTAGCCATTATACACGACAGAAACATGAATATGACAGTTTAAATACCTGAAAACAGCATTTTGTATTTTTTGCAAGCTTAAAACAACTATTTTATCTTGATTTTGCAAACATAAGCCATTACACACGACATATACATGAATATGACAGTTTAAATACTTGAAAACGGTGTTTTTTATGTTTTTGCATGCTTAAAACTGCAATTTTATCTTGATTTCACCAACATTAGCCATTATACACGACAGAAACAAAAATATGACTGTTTAAATACTTGAAAGCAGCATTATGTGTATTTTTGCAAGCTGAAAACATCTATTTTATCTTGATTTTGCAAACATAAGCCATTACACGCGACATATACATGAATATGACAGTTTAAATACTTGAAAAAGGTGTTTTGTATGCTTTTGCATGCTTAAAACAGCAATTTTATCTTGATTTCTAAACATTAGCCATTATACACGACAGAAACATGAATATGACAGTTTAAATACCTGAAAACAGCATTTTGTATGTTTTGCAAGCTTAAAACAACTATGGGGTAAATAGCTCCGTGGTAACGTGTCGGACTGTGGATCGTGAGATCTTCAGTTCGAATCCCACTGCCGACAGTTACAAATTTAAATTTACCCCTGTGGTTCCCCCTCCACTAACAACTTTGGGGCTATGACTTGACGATTGGTAACCACATTTCATACGCAAAAATATATCACTTACCGAGATCTGCGCAAGCAGAGTGCCACACCCTTAATGAGTAAAAGGCGTGATGATATATTTATTTATGATATAAAACAACTATTTTATCTTGATTTTGCAAACATAAGCCATTACACACGACATATACATGAATATGACAGTTTAAATATTTGAAAACGCTGTTTTGTATGCTTTTGCATGCTTGAAACAGCAAGTTTATCTTGATTTCACCAACATTAGCCAATATTCACGACAGAAACATGAATATGACAGTTGAAATACTTGAAAGCAGCATTTTGTATAATTTTGCAAGCTAAAAACAGCTATTTTATCTTGATTTTACAAACATAAGCCATTACACACTACATATACATGAATAAGACAGTTTAAATACTTGAAAAAGGTGTTTTGTATGTTTTTGCATGCTTAAAACTGCAATTTTATCTTGATTTCACCAACATTAGCCATTATACACGACAGAAACATGAATATGACTGTTTAATGACTTAAAAGCAGCATTATGTATATTTTTGCAAGCTGAAAACAGCTATTTTATCTTGATTTTGCAAACATAAGCCATTACACGCGACATATACATGAATATGACAGTTTAAATACTTGAAAAAGGTGTTTTGTATGCTTTTGCATGCTTAAAACAGCAATTTTATCTTGATTTCACCAACATTAGCCATTATACACGACAGAAACATGAATATGACAGTTCAAATACTTGAAAACAGCATTTTGTATGTTTTGCAAGCTTAAAACAGCTATTTTATCTTGATTTTGCAAACATAAGCCAGTACACACGACATATACATGAATATGACAGTTTAAATATTTGAAAACGGTGTTTTGTATGCTTAAAACAGCAATTTTATCTTGATTTCACCAACATTAGCCATTATACACGACAGAAACATGAATATGACTGTTTAGTGACTTAAAAGCAGCATTATGTATATTTTTGCAAGCTGAAAACAGCTATTTTATCTTGATTTTGCAAACATAAGCCATTACACGCGACATATACATGAATATGACAGTTTAAAAACTTGAAAAAGGTGTTTTGCATGCTTTTGCATGCTTAAAACAGCAAATTTTATCTTGATTTCACCAACATTAGCCATTACACACGACAGAAACATGAATATGACAGTTCAAATACTTGAAAACAGCATTTTGTATGTTTTGCAAGCTTAAAACAGCTATTTTATCTTGATTTTGCAAACATAAGCCATTACACACGACATATACATGAATATGACAGTTTAAATATTTGAAAACGGTGTTTTGTATGCTTTTGTATGCTTAAAACAGCAATTTTATCTTGATTTCACCAACATTAGCCATTATACACGACAGAAACATGAATATGACAGTTTAAATACTTGAAAGAGCATTTTGTATGTTCTTGCAAGCTGAAAACAGCTATTTTATCTTGATTTTACAAACATAAGCCATTACACACGACATATACATGAATAAGACAGTTTAAATACTTGAAAACGGTGTTTTGTATGCTTTTGCATGCTTAAAACTGCAATTTTATCTTGATTTCACCAACATTAGCCATTATACACGACAGAAACATGAATATGACAGTTTAAATACTTGAAAGCAGCATTATGTATGTTTTTGCAAGCTAAAAACAGCTATTTTATCTTGATTTTGCAAACATAAGCCATTACACACGACATATACATGAATAAGACAGTTTAAATACTTGAAAACTGTGTTTTGTATGCTTTTGCATGCTTAAAACTGCAATTTTATCTTGATTTCACCAACATTAGCCATTATACACGACCGAAACATGATTATGACAGTTTAAATACTTGAAAGCAGCATTATGTATGTTTTTGCAAGCTGAAAACAGCTATTTCATCTTGATTTTGCAAACATAAGCCATTACACGCGACATATACATGAATATGACAGTTTAAATACTTGAGAAAGGTGTTTTGTATGCTTTTGCATGCTTAAAACAGCAATTTTATCTTGATTTCACCAACATTAGCCATTATACACGACAGAAACATGAATATGACAGTTCAAATACTTAAAAACAGCATTTTGCATGTTTTTGCAAGCTGAAAACAGCTATTTTATCTTGATTTTGCTAACATAAGCCATTACACACAACATATACATGAATAAGACAGTTTAAATACTTGAAAACGGTGTTTTGTATGCTTTTGCTTGATGAAAACTGCAATTTTATCTTGATTTCACCAACATTAGCCATTATACACGACAGAAACATGAATATGACAGTTTAAATACCTGAAAACAGCATTTTGTATGTTTTGCAAGCTTAAAACAACTATTTTATCTTGATTTTGCAAACATAAGCCATTACACACGACATATACATGAATATGACAGTTTAAATATTTGAAAACGGTGTTTTGTATGCTTTTGCATGCTTAAAACAGCAATTTGATCTTGATTTCACCAACATTAGCCATTATACACGACAGAAACATGAATATGACTGTTTAAATACTTGAAAGCAGCATTATGTATGTTTTTGCAAGCTAAAAACAGCTATTTTATCTTGATTTTGCAAACATAAGCCATTACACACGACATATACATGAATAAGACAGTTTAAATACTTGAAAACGGTGTTTTGTATGCTTTTGCATGCTTAAAACTGCAATTTTATCTTGATTTCACCAACAATAGCCATTATACACGACAGAAACATGAATATGACAGTTTAAATACTTGAAAGCAGCATTATGTATGTTTTTGCAAGCTGAAAACAGCTATTTTATCTTGATTTTGCAAACATAAGCCATTACACGCGACATATACATGAATATGACTGTTTAAATACTTGAGAAAGGTGTTTTGTATGCTTTTGCATGCTTAAAACAGCAATTTTATCTTGATTTCACCAACATTAGCCATTATACACGACAGAAACATGAATATGACAGTTCAAATACTTGAAAACAGCATTTTGCATGTTTTTGCAAGCTGAAAACAGCTATTTTATCTTGATTTTGCTAACATAAGCCATTACACACGACATATACATGAATATGATAGTTTAAATACTTGAAAACGGTGTTTTGTATGCTTTTGCATGCTTAAAACTGCAATTTTATCTTGATTTCACCAACATTAGCCATTATACACGACAGAAACATGATTATGACAGTTTAAATACTTGAAAGCAGCATTATGTATGTTTTTGCAAACTGAAAACAGCTATTTTATCTTGATTTTGCAAACATAAGCCATTACACGCGACATATACATGAATAAGACAGTTTAAATACTTGAAAACGGGGTTTTGTATGCTTTTGCATGCTTAAAATTGCAATTTTATCTTGATTTCACCAACATTAGCCATTATACACGACAGAAACATGAATATGACAGTTTAAATACTTGAAAGCAGCATTATGTATGTTTTTGCAAGCTAAAAACAGCTATTTTATCTTGATTTTGCAAACATAAGCCATTACACACGACATTTACATGAATAAGACAGTTTAAATACTTGAAAACGGTGTTTGTATGCTTTTGCATGCTTAAAACTGCAATTTTATCTTGATTTCACCAACATTAGCCATTATACACGACAGAAACATGAATATGACAGTTTAAATACTTGAAAGCAGCATTATGTATGTTTTTGCAAGCTGAAAACAGCTATTTTATCTTGATTTTGCAAACATAAGCCATTTCACGCGACATATACATGAATATGACAGTTTAAATACTTGAGAAAGGTGTTTTGTATGCTTTTGCATGCTTAAACCAGCAATTTTATCTTGATTTCACCAACATTAGCCATTAAACACGACAGAAACATGAATATGACAGTTCAAATACTTGAAAACAGCATTTTGCATGTTTTTGCAAGCTGAAAACAGCTATTTTATCTTGATTTTGCTAACATAAGCCATAACACACGACATATACATGAATATGATAGTTTAAATACTTGAAAACGGTGTTTTGTATGCTTTTGCATGCTTAAAATTGCAATTTTATCTTGATTTCACCAACATTAGCCATTATACACGACAGAAACATGAATATGACAGTTCAAATATTTGAAAGCAGCATTATGAATGTTTTTGCAAGCTAAAAACAGCTATTTTATCTTGATTTTGCAAACATAAGCCATTATACACGACATATACATGAATAAGACAGTTTAAATACTTGAAAACGGTGTTTTGTATGCTTTTGCATGCTTAAAACTGCAATTTTATCTTGATTTCACCAACATTAGCCGTTATACGCGACAGAAACATGAATATGACAGTTTAAATACTTGGAAACAACATTTTGTATGTTTTTGCAAGTTGAAAACAGCTATTTTATCTTGATTTTGCAAACATAAGCCATCACACACGACATATACATGAATATGACAGTTTATATACTTGAAAACGGTATTTTGTATGCTTTTGCATGCTTAAAACAGCAATTTGATCTTGATTTCACCAACATTAGCCATTATACACGACAGAAACATGAATATGACAGTTTAAATACTTGAAACAGCATTTTGTATGTTCTTGCAAACTAAAAACAGCTATTTTATCTTGATTTTACAAACATAGGCCATTACACACGACATATACATGAATAAGACAGTTTAAATACTTGAAAACGGGGTTTTGTATGCTTTTGCATGCTTAAAATTGCAATTTTATCTTGATTTCACCAACATTAGCCATTATATACGACAGAAACATGAATATGACAGTTTAAATACTTGAAAGCAGCTTTATGTATGTTTTTGCAAGCTAAAAACAGCTATTTTATCTTGATTTTGCAAACATAAGCCATTACACACGACATATACATGAGTAAGACAGTTTATATACTTGAAAACGGTGTTTTGTATGCTTTTGCATGCTTAAAACTGCAATTTTATTTTGATTTCACCAACATTAGCCATTATACACGACAGAAACCTGAATATGACAGTTTAAATACTTGAAAGCAGCATTATGTATGTTTTTGCAAGCTGAAAACAACTATTTTATCTTGATTTTGCAAACATAAACCATTACACACGACATATACATTAATATGACAATTTAGATATTTGAAAACGGTGTTTTTTATGCTTTTGCATGCTTAAAACAGCAATTTTATCTTGATTTCTCCAACATTAGCCTTTATACACGACAGAAATATGAATATGACTGTTTAAACACTTAAAAGCAGTATTATGTATGTTTTTGCAAGCTGAAAACAGCTATTTTATCTTGATTTTGCAAACATTAGCCATTACACACGACATATACATGAATATGACTGTTTAAATACTTGAAAACGGTGTTTTGTATGCTTTTGCTTGCATAAATCAGCAATTTTATCTTGATTTCTTCAACAGTAGCCATTATACACGACAGAAACATGAATTTGACAGTTTTAATACTTGAAAACAGCATTTTGTATGTTTTTGCAAGTTGAAAACAGCTATTTTATTTTGATTTGGCAAACATAAGCCATTACACACGACATATAAATGAAAATGACAGTTTAAATACTTGAAAACGGTGTTTTATATGCTTTTGCATGCTAAAAACAGCAATTTTATGTTGATTTCACCAACATTAGCTATTATACAAAACAGAAACATGAATATGACAGTTTTAGTACTTGAGAACAGCATTTTGTATGTTTTTGCGTGCTGATTACAGCTATTTTATCTTGATTTTACAAACATAAGCTTTTATACACGACATATACATGAATAAGACAGTTTAAGTACTTGAAAACGGTGTTTTGTATGCTTTTGCATGCTTAAAACTGCAATTTTATCTTGATTTCACCAACATTAGCCATTATACACGACAGAAACTTGAATATGACTGTTTAAATACTTAAAAGCAGTATTATGTATGTTTTTGCAAGCTGAAAACAGCTATTTTATCTTGATTTTGCAAACATAAGCCATTACACACGACATATACATGAATATGACAGTTTAAATATTTGAAAACGGTGTTTTGTATGCTTTTGCATGCTTAAAACAGCAATTTTATCTTGATTTCACCAACATTAGCCATTATACACGACAGAAACATGAATATGACTGTTTAAATACTTGAAAGCAGCATTATGTATGTTTTTGCAAGCTGAAAACAGCTATTTTATCTTGATTTTGCAAACATAAGCCATAACACACGACATATACATTAATATGACATTTTAAATATTTGAAAACGGTGTTTTTTATGCTTTTGAATGCTTAAAACTGCAATTTTATCTTGATTTCACCAACATTAGCTATTATACACGACAGAAACATGAATATGACAATATTAATACTTGAGAACAGCATTTTGTATGTTTTGCGTGCTGAATACAGCTATTTTATCTTGATTTTACAAACATAAGCCATTATACACGACTGAAACATGAATATGACTGTTTAAATACTTGAAAGGAGCATTATGTATGTTTTTGCAAGCTGAAAACAGCTATTTTATCTTGATTTTGCAAACATAAGCCATTACAAACGACATATGCATTAATATGACAGTTTAAATATTTGAAAACGGTGTTTTGTATGCTTTTGCATGCTTAAAACAGCAATTTTATCTTGATTTCACCAACATTAGCCATTATACACGACAGAAACATGAATATGACAGTTTAAATACTTGAAAGAGCATTTTGTATGCTTTTGCATGCTTAATACAGCAATTTTATCTTGATTTCACCAACATTGACCTTTATACACTACAGAAACATGAATATGACAGTTAAAATACTTGAAAACAGCATTTTGTATATGTTTGCAAGCTGAAAACCGCAATTTTTCTTGATTTTGCAAACATAAGTCATTACACACGACATATACATGAATATGACAGTTTAAATATTTGAAAACGGTGTTTTGTATGCTTTTGCATGCTTAAAACTGCAATTTTATCTTGTTTTTACCAACATTAGCCATTATACAGGACAGAAACATGATGTGGCGACGCAGGTCTAAAACAAGTTGTAAATTTGTTCCGGACGACCGTGGTGCGTCTGTGTGCGTTGCGTTGCGGTGATATAAATGAACTGCAAAAGTAAATAACGAATAGGAAGTGGTGACGTGTCGAGAATACGAAGTTGACCCCAAAAAATGACTGAATAAGTGAAGAACCCAGAAACAATAAATCAAATGTTGTAGGTACGGACACTCTTCACCTTGTAGGAGCGATCTACAAGGACTAACACAAAGGTTAAGCTCTTGGATAGATAGGAAAAAATAGGTAGGCCCACAAATGTTAATCAGATATTCGAAGCTAAAAGCCTGAAATCTAACAACAGCAAAGTGTGAGGCAACACCGTAAGTAAAGGCAAGAGTGAACGTCGAAGTGAATATATAAATTACGAGTCGATAAGCGACGTGATAATCAAAAATAACAAGTAAAAATAAATACAGCGTAATAAATAATATAACAAACTCAAAGGAGTGTGAATAAGCGTGCAGCAAAGGTGCAAGTAAACGAATCAAATTACTAAAATTAAATATAGTAAAAGTACCAAAAATTAGCTTAAATAAAATATAAACTAAAGCGTAAATGTGCATAAAGCAGCGAAAATATATCCCAAAAAATATATGAACTAGTAAATTAATTAAATAAGATCAAATAATCAATATATTACTGATATAAATAAAACTGGATCAATGGCGTAACTAGATCAACTCAAGTTAAAATGGCACAAAAGGATGTGCGTAGCGTACAAATGATTGTAAAAATAGTACAAAGTACTGACGTTTGTCCAGTAATGTTATAATAACAGTAAGGGATACCTGACTACCAGAATTAGCATCAACTGTGCGTGTTCTAGATCAAATGCATGCAGTGGAAACTCAATGTCCAGCAGATCATAAAATCCAATATACTATTCAGTTAAAATTTTTTGCTACCTAAAAACCATTTGTGCGCAGCTCTAGAGCCTACACGGTTTGATATATTCGAGTGAAACCTTTACAGGCACCTACAGTTTGGCTGAGAATAGGGCCTTTTCATTATTTCACATATTTATTACACATGATGTGCGAGATATTAAGTAAATAAACTAATTTTTTGTTTCGTGTAGCTTTTGTTAAATAACACGCGTTGCTACTTCTGTTAAAAATTCAAAGATAAAGGGTATTGACAGTTCACTTTCAAATTCATTTTTTTATTTTTAAATTGATGTTTTAAAATTTTACAAAATATTAAGCATGTACGCCCATTTATTCTAAACAGAAATAAATTTACCATACTTGTCTAACTTGTCTAGAATTTAAGTAATTTATTTTTAAAATTTCAAAGTGAACTGTCAATACACTTTATCTTTAATTTTTTTAAAAAAAGAATGACAACTTGTCATTTTTGACAGTTCAGTTCAAAATTTTAATTATACATTACTTTAATTGTAGACAGGTTAGATAAGTTTGATATATTTATTTGTGTTTAGAATAAAGGAGCGAACATGAGTACTATTTTGTAAATTTTTTAAAGTGGTAGAAATGATTTACATATTTTGACAGTTGCAATTAATTCAAATTGATTTGTAAACGTCAATATTTTATGAAAAATAGTTTGGGTCACGTACTAAATTACAAATACACTGAAATTAAATGAAATTCATGGTAAGTGTATAATTTAATTATAGAATATCATTTCTCCTAATAATTTTGCAGGACATACATTACGAACTTCATTATAAATGTCATATATAAATTAGGTTATATGAACAAAGAACAAATTAAATTTGAAAATACTATAGAATTTCGGAAGAATTTAATAAATACTTATAAAACATATTATATTGGATGAATTAGGAGCAGTCAAAATGAAAACATACAACTTTTTAATTCAAAATCCTTGTACAGATTGAAGTATCTTGTATTGATTAAAAATGTTGTTTTTTACATAAACAACCAAAAATTAATTATAATTTATGGTAAGTGTGTATAATTTAATTGTACAATATACATTTTCCCGATTATATTGCAGAGAACTCATATTTCAAGAATTCCATAAAAAAAAAAATCAACCATAAGTTTGGTTATATTTTCACGGAACAATTTATGAAATACTATACAATTATGTACGAAATGATTAAATACCAATGAAACTAATTTTATTCGATGTTTTATGGGGCTATCAAAGTGTAAACATAATGTATTCCTGAATTTGTGAAAAATTTTGACATTTCACGGTATATCGAGTGAGGGAATCGTTAAAAAAGTTGATTCTTCATTTATAAATAGTGAAATTAAATATAATTCATGGTAGGAAGATATATTTTTATTTTATGTTGTAGAGAAAAACATATACAAATAAATCAAGCATCAATGATAAAATGAAATTTTGTTGTATTTACAAGATATCAACTATAGAATTACGCATAAAATTATTAAATACTAATGAAGCAATATAGCATTAGCTGTATTATATAATATAAGAAAAATTCATGAAGAGGAAGATTACAGTACATATGTCAGCAGTTTTCTTATTAAATTCAATTAAATTATCTTACGTAGTTATTTAAATCTCAAACAGTAGATGACGAAAGTTGTCATATTCATGATAAAAACTATGCTACTCTACCCTGTCAACAACCTGCTAATATTCCAAGAGGAAATATTTATCGGCAGCTATTTATACGGACACATTTTGACCAGGATCAGTTTTAAAATATTGGTATGGAGATTAGAATAATAATTTCTAGTGTGAAAATAATATACTTTTATTGTTTTATATAATAATTTATTGTAATAAAAGAGTTTCATTGTTGTAATCAAGTATTTTCATTATTGTAATCAAATATTTGCATTATTGTAATCAAAAATTTATATTGTCACAAATTTTTGTGCAACGTGTTATTTTTGACAGATGTTTGAAATTTTAATTAAAAGTTACATTAATTCTAGACAAGTCAATTAAAATAATTAAAAATAATGGCTAATAAAATTTTTCTTTTTGATTGCATTTTGAAGTTTATATGTTATGGTGACGCTAAATCTGTATTATACGATCAAATTTACTGAAAATTAAATAAAACCGGGAAATTTAAATTCAAAGTATAACTGTCAAACTGACGTTAGACTGAAGAAGGACGGTATTACACGACCAAATTTTATAAAAATGAAGAAAACCGCGAACTTAACACGAAAAAATTATTTCGAATAACATTTTTCAATTTGATGCTATTTTGCCGTTAAACTAAGAAAAGTCGGTATTACACGATCAAATTAAGTACAAATAAAGTTAATCCGTCAAATTTGTCGAAAATGTAGAATTCTAAATATTGTTTATTATTATTAACGGTATTTTTAAATTGACAAGATAATAATAGAAATGTCAGATTGACAGAATTCTTTATTACATTATCAAATTTAATAAAAATAAAAAAACGCGAAATTAAAATGATAAAATAATTTCCAATAAAAAAAATTTCACTTTGATGCAACTTTTATTTAAACTAGGAAAAGTCGGTATTACACGATCAAATTTATTAAAAATAAAGTAATTGCGTTAAATTAGTCGACAATGTAATATGCAAATTATTATATATTATTATTGACGGTTCTTTTAAATTGACAAGATAATAATAGAAATGTCAGATTGACAGAAGTCTTTATAACATGAACAAATTTAATAAAAATAAAATGAAACCTTGAAATTAAAAAAAAAATTCTAACTTAATTTTTTTTATAGTTAGATTATGTAAAGTTGGTATTACACGATCAAATTTAATAATAACAAAGTGAATCCGCCAAATTTGTTGACAAAGGAGAATGCAAATTATTGTACATTATTATTGATAATATTTTTAAATTACCAATAGAAATATCAGATTGACAAAAGTCTTTATCACATGATCAAATATTAATTAAGTTGTTAAATGTTTGATTTAATTTTTTTTAATCACTTTTTGAGTATCCAAAGAAAGATGTCGAACAGACGGGACAAATGATAATATAAAAAATGGTGGCTGTCGATTGTTTTCATAAAAGACATCAGAAAAATAAAGTGTTTGGTATCAAATGAGAATCTTGAATAGACAAGTTTAAATTTATTCGCTTCGGTTGTACTTTGAAGTGTGTAACTGACAAGATAACGTAAGACTGGGTAAGGTTGATATTACACGATCAAATTTTATAAAAATTTAAAAAACCGCGAAATTTAAAGGAAAAAAATTTCCGTTCAAATTTCAAGATTTTATTCTACTTTGATGTTAGATTAGGTAAAGTCGACAATATGGAATGCAAATTATTATACATTATTATTAGCGGTATTTTTAAATTCCCAAGAAGACAATAGAAATGTCAGATTGGCAAAAATCTTTATTATATGATCAAATATTAATGCAAACTGTATTTAATTTAAATTTAATTTTTTTTTAGGTACCAAACTTGTGGGGTATGAAATGAAATGTTTTAGGAGTTCGCAGATAAAATTTTTTTTAAGTCACTTGAAATCTATTGCAGGGTAAAAATTTAAACACTTGGTCTTGGTAATATACACGGAAATTTTATTAATTGTGTTTGTTGTAATTTTTTTCGCAAACCAATTACGATCGGCAATTATTTTTCCTTAAAATTTATGAATATTTGCGACCTGTGGGGTATCTAGTAAAATGTTTCAGAAGTGAAATATTGAGGAACTTAGTAATGACCGATCTTTATTATAAATCAGTAAGATTGGCAATTGTTTTTCTGAAAATTCCCCTAAACCTAGGTTGTGAAGTATTGAATGTAACGTTTCAGGTTCAAGAAGTTGGAAAAAGTAGTGATGAACCTTCTTTATCATAAATAATAATGACCAGCAATTGTTTTTATGGAAATTACTAGAAACTTAACTTAGGGGTATTAAATGAACTGTTTTAGAGACGGGAAGTTAAGAGACACTGACATGAAAGCGAGGAACGCAGTGACGAGCTTTCTTCGCTAATGTATGGACATGAAAGCGAGGAACGAAGTGACGAGCTTTCCTCGCCAATGTACTGACATGAAAGTGAGGAATGAAGTGACGTGTTTTCTTCGCCAATTTACTGACTTGGAAGCGAGGAACAAAGAGACTGCTATCTTCTTCAGTGTCGCGGAGCCTAGGGGTCAGACCTGCGAAGCAGGTCGGACCGCTAGTCCTATATACTATTCGGCGGGGGTCTGAACTGTCACTCTATAGATTAGCCAATCTAACAACCACTTTTGCCCATTTTTACAGCCTAGACGGTTTGATGTATTCGTGTAAAAATTTTTTGGGTGTTAAAGGTCCCTGTGGAACAGTGCCTTTTGCGTGTCTCATATTTTTCTTACACATGATGTGCGAAATATTAAATAGGAAAGACATTAATTTTTTACGTCAAGGGGGGCCTCGGGTTGCTACGAAAGTGTACTTTGTTGATTATAGTTGTAACTTTTCACAAATTTTTGTTCAATTTGACATATATGACAGATCTGTTTCAAATTTTGAGTAAAAATTACATGTATTCTAGACAAGTTGAAGATGTTTTGTAAATTTATCTGTGTTTAAAATAAATGATTGAACATGTGTACTATAATGTAAATATATTAAAAGTCAATATAAAAAATTAAAATTGTTGCTGTCACTTTTCACGAATTTGTGTTCATTCTGTCATTTTTGACATATCTGTTTGAAACTGTAAGTATAAATTGAATTAATTCTAGACCAAATGAAAAAGTTTTGTATATTTATCTGTGTTTAGAATAAATGAGGAAACATGTTTTTTATATTGTAGATTTTTTAAATGTGAATTTTTTTCTTATATTTTTTCCATTCAAAATAAATATGACAGATGTCTCTGTTCGTCAACCTCGATTCATTTAAGGATTTTAGGCGGTAAAATTCAAATGGGTCAATTTCTTATCTAATACAAAAAAGTTAATATTTATTTTTCACTTCATATATAGTTTCTTTTTCTTCTCAAAAAATTAAACAGATGTCTCTGCTCGACAACCTCGATGCTTCTAAGTATTTTAGGCGGTAAAATTTAAATGTTCATTACTTTTCTAATATAAAAAGTTCATTTTAAATATTTATAATTAATTTCAGAATTATATTTATCCAACACCTCTCAATAAATGCTCTATAACTATGGCGATTTTAAACAAGCAAAGTAACAGATTATCCACTAGTGGGTATAATTTTGAGGAAAGCCACTAGTGGGTATTTTTTTATTTATAACAATAATAACACACAACACCTTGGTAACTACTTTGATTGACATTTTAATTTAAAAATTTAAAGCATATGTCAAATAATATTTCTTTAATAAATTTTTCATTTATTAAGAGGTGTTGGATAAAACGTTATACTTCACACGTGGGCCAAGTGGAATTACCCACTCGATAAAATTATCTCACTCAGCCTTCGGCTTCGTGAGCTAAAATTTCTCTCGTGGGTAATTCCTTACTTTGCCCACTTGTAAAGTAAATAACTATTTTTATCATCAGTTTTTATATCTAATCCTGCCGTGTTTGGTACTAAATTAAAAGTTTCACGTTAGAGATTTAAAATAAAGTGTCATAAAGTGGACGATTGTCTATTGTTTTTTATAAATGTTATTTAATTCCTACCGTGTTTGGTATCAAATTAAAGGCCTCGCGGAGGAGAATTGAACTAAAGTGTCAAAAGTTGTTTTGAACGATTGTCAATTGTTTTTTTAAAATATTATTTAAATCCTACCGTGTTTGGTATCAAATTAAAGGCCTCGCGGAGGAGATTCGAACTCAAGTGTCAAAAGTTGTTTTGGACGATTGTCAATTGTTTTTTATAAATATTATTTAAATCCTACCGTGTTTGGTATCAAATTAAAGGCCTTGCGGAGGAGATTTGAACTCAAGTGTCAAAAAGTAGTTTTGGACGATTGTCAATTGTTTTTTATAAATATTATTCAAAACCTACCGTGTTTGGTATCAAATTAAAGGTCTCTCGGAGGAGATTTGAACTCAAGTATCAAAAAGTTGTTTTGGACGATTGTCAATTGTTTTGTATAAATGTTATTTAATTCCTACCGTGTTTGGTATCAAATAAAAGGCCTCGCGGAGGAGATTTGAACTCAAGTGTCAAAAAGTTGTTTTGGGCGATTGTAAATTGTTTTTTATAAATATTATTTAAGTCTTAACGTGTTTGGTATTAAATTAAATATCTCACGGAAGAGAATTAAACTGAAGTGCCAAATAGTAGTAACATGAAAGCGAGAAACGAAGTAACGAGCTTTCTTCGTCAATGTACTGATATGGAAACGAGGAACGAAGTGACGAGCTTGCTTCGCCGATGCACTGACTTAAATGCGAGGAACAAAGGCACAAGCTTGCTTCGCCAATGTACTGACATGGAAGCGAGGAACGTAGTGACGAACTTGTTTCGCTGATGCACTGACTTGAAAGCGAGGAACGAAGTGACGAGCTTTCTTCGTCTAGTACTGACATGGAAGCGAGGAACGTAGTGACGAGCTTGCTTCGCCAATGCACTGACATGGAAGCGAGGAACGAAGTGACGAGCTTTTTTCGTCAATGTACTGACATGGTAGCGAGGAACGTAGTGACGCCAATTGTTTGGTATAAATTGGGAGTTATTTAAGACTACTCAATTTATTTTTCTACATTTTCAGTTGTAATCTTCTTCAGTGACGCGGAGCCTAGGGGACAGACCTGCGAAGCAGGTCGGACCGCTAGTCCTATATACTAAAAGGCTTGAGTATTTCACTATACTTTAGCCAATCTAGCAAACAAATTTGTACGCAGACCTACAGCCTAGACCGTTAGATGGATTCGGGTGAAACCTTCACTGGCATTTAGAGTTTGATTGGGAATAGGGCCTTTTTATGAACTCACATTTTTCTTACACATGATGTGCGAGATATTCAATAAATAAGGCGGAAATCAGAGTGCGCAGGCGTTGCTATGAATGTGAAATTTGTTGATTTTAAATGAATAACTGTATTGTAGTTGTAACTTTTCACAAAGTGTTCATCTTGTCATTTTTGACAGATCTATTCAAAAAATTAAGTATAAATTATATTAAATGAAGACAAGTTTCAGAAGTTTCGTAAATTTATCTGTGTTTAGAAAGTAAATGAATGAGCATACATGTGTACTATTTTGTAAATATTTTAAAAGTCAATCAAAAAAATTAAAATTGTAGCTGTCACTTTTCACAAATTTGTGTGCACTTTGTCATTTTTGAAAGTTCATTTTAAAAATTTTAGTATAAGTATAATAGATGTCTCTGCCCGTAAACATCAATGCTTTTAAGCGTTTTAGGCGGTAAAATTTAAATAAGTTAATTATTTATCTAAAACAAAAAGGATAAAAATTATTTTCAAGATTGTTTTAAATATTCTTAATAAATTTCAGAATTATCTTTTTAAACTAAATTCGTAGACAAGAAGCTATTTTGAACGATTGTCAATTGTATTTTATAAATGTTATTTAAATCCTACCGTGTTTGGTTGCTAATTAATAGTTTCACGGAGTAGATTTAAACTTAAGTGTCAGAAAGTTATTTTGGACGATCGTCTATTGTTTTCTATAAATACTATTTAAATCTTACCGTGTTTGGTATCAAATTAAAGGTCTCGCGGAGGAGATTTGAACTCAAGTTTCAAAACGTTGTTTCGGACGATTGTCAATTGTTTTTTATAAATGTTATTTGATACGTACCGTGTTTGGTATCAAATTAAATGTTTCAAGGAGTAGATTTAAACTAAAGTGTCAGAAATTTATTTTGGACTATCGTCAATTGTTTCCGATAAATACTTTTTAAATCCTACCGTGTTTGGTATCAAATTAAAGGTCTCGCGGAGGAGATTTGAACTCAAGTGTCAAAACGTTATTATGGATGATTGTCAATTGTTTTTTCTAAATGTTATTTAAAACATACCGTGTTTGGTATCAAATTAAAAGTTTCACTGAGTAGATTTAAACTCAAGTGTCAAAAAGTTATTTTGGACGATCGTCTATTGTTTTCCATAAATACTATTTAAATCCTACCGTGTTTGGCATCAAATTAAAGATCTCGCGGAGGAGATTTGAACTCAAGTGTCAAAAAGTTGTTTCGGACGATTGTCAATTGTTTTTCATATATGTTATTTAAATCCTATCGTGTTTGGTATCAAATGAAAGGTCTTCCGAAGGAGATTTGAACTCAAGTGTCAAAAAGTTATTTTGCACGATTGTCAATTGTTTTTTATAAATGTTATTTAAACATACCGTGTTTGGTTTTAAATTAAAGGTCTCAGGCGTGAGATTTAAGCTCAAATGTTGTTTCGGAAGATCGTCAGTTGTTTTTTTTTATAAATGTTATTTAAATTCTAACATGTTTGGTATTAAATGAAAAGTCTCAAGGAGGAGATTTACACTTTAAAGTCAAAAAGTGATGACATGGAAGCGAGGAACGAAGTGACGAGCTTGCTTCGCCGATGTACTGACATGGATGCGAGGAAGGAAGTGACGAGCATTCTTCGCCAAAGTACTAACTTGGGAGCGAGGAACGAAGAGACTACTCAATTTATTTCTGTATATTTTTAGATGTAATCGTCTTCAGGGACGCGGAGCCTAGGGGTCAGACCTGCGAAGCAGGTCGGACCGCTAGTCCTATATACTAATCGGCGTAGGTCTGAGCTGTCACTCTATTCATCGACCAGTCTAACAACCGCCATCGGAATCGCCTACAGCCTAAACGGTTTGATGTATTCGGGTGAAACTTTTTTTGCGTGTTAAAGGTCCCTGTGGAACAGTGCCTTTTGTATGTCTCATATTTTTTTACACATGATGTGCGAAACATTAAATGCGAAAGACATTAAATTTTTCCATCAAGGGGGGCCTCGGGTTGCTACGAAAGTGTACTTTGTTGATTGTAGTTGTAACTTTTCACAAATTTTTGTTCAATTTGACATGTATGACAGATCTGTTTCAAAATTTGAGTGGAAATTACATTAATTCTAAGCAAGTTGAAGATGTTTTGTAAGTTTATCTGTGTTTAAAATAAATGAGTGAACATGTGTACTATAATGTAAATATTTTAAAAGTCAATGAAAAATATTAAAATTGTAGCTGTCACTTTTCACGAATTTGTGTTCATCCTGTCATTTTTGACATATCTGTTTGAAACTGTAAGTATAAATTGAATTAATTCTAAACTAGATAAAAAAGTTTTGCAAATTTACCTGTGTTAAGAATAAATGAAGGAATATGTTTACTATATTGTAGATTTTTTAAATGTGAATTTTTTTTTTATATTTTGTTCAAATTCAAAATAAATATGACAGATGTCTCTGTTCGACAACCTCGATTCATTTAAAGATTATAGGTGGTAAAAATCAAATGAGATAATTTGTTATCCAACACAAAAAATTTGAAAATTATTTTAATCTTCATATATGGTTTCTTTTCCTTTTCAAAAAATGCAACAGATGTCTCTGCTCGACAACCTCGATGCTTCTTAAATATTTTAGAGGTAAAATTTAAATAAGTTATTTACTTATCTCATATAAAAAGTTCGTTTTAAATATTTAAAATCAATTTTAGTTTTTTAAAATCTAAATTCATAGAAGTGTCAAAAAGTTTTTTTGAACGGTCATCAATTGTTTTTTTATAAATATTATTTAAATCCTATCGTGTTTGGTATTGAATTAAAGGTCTCGCAGAGGAGATTTGAACTCAAGTGTCAAAAAGTTGTTTTGGACGATTGTCAATTGTTTTGTATAAATGATATTTAATTCCTACCGTGTTTGGTATCAAATTAAAGGTCTCGCGGAGGAGATTTAAACTCAAGTGTCAAAAAGTTGTTTTGGACGATTGTCAATTGTTTTTTATAAATATTATTTAAATCCTACCGTGTTTGGTATCAAATTAAAGGTCTTGCGGAAGAGATTTGAACTCAACTGACAAAAAGTTGTTTTGCACGATTGTCAATTGTTTTTTTACAAATATTATTTAAATTCTATCGTGTTTGGTATCAAATTATTAGTCTCGCGGAGGAGATTTGAACTCAAGTGACAAAAAGTTGTTTTGCACGATTCTCAATTGTTTTTTATAAATGTAATTTAAATCCTACCGTATTTGGTATTGAATTAAATGTCTGGTTCATGAGATTTAAACTCAAGTGTCAAAAAGTTGTTTTGGACGATTGTCAATTGTTTTTTATAAATATTATTTAAAATAAAAAAGTTGTTTTGGACGATTGACAATTGTTTTTTATAAATATTATTTAAATCCTACCGTGTTTGGTATCAAATTAAAGGTCTTGCGGAGGAGATTTGAACTCAACTGGCAAAAAATTGTTTTGTACGATTGTCAATTGTTTTTTACAAATATTATTTAAATTCTATCGTATTTGGTATCAAATTAATAGTCTCACAGAGGAGATTTAAACTCAAGTGTAAAAAAGTTATTTTTGACGATCGTTAATTGTTTTTTTTTATAAATATTATTTAAATCCTACCGTCTTTGGTATCAAATTAAATATCACGGAAGAGATTTAAACTTAAGCGCCATAAAGTAGTAACATGGAAGCGAGGAACTATGTGACGAGCTTGCTTCGCCGATGCACTGACTTGAAAGCGAGGAACGAAATGACGAGCTTTCTTCGTCAATGCACTGATATGGAAGCAAGGAACGTAGTGACGAGCTTGCTTCGCCAATTGTTTTATATTAATTGGAAGTTATTTATGATTATGACTACTCAATCTATTTTTTAACATTTTCAGTTATAATCTTCTTCAAGGTCGCGGAGCCTAGGGGACAATCAGTACGATTGGCAATTAATTTACTGAAAATGTCCCTAAACCTAGCTTGTGGAGTATTGAATGCAATGGTTTAGGCTCAGAAAGTAGGAAAAAGTAGTGATGAATCCTCCTTGTCATAAATAATAACGATCAGCAATTGTTTTTCTGGTAATTACTAGAAACCTAACTTAGGGGTATTTAATGCCAATGCACTGACATGAAAGCAAGGAACGAAGTGACGAGCTTTCTTCGCCAATTTAATAACATGGAAGCGGGGAACAAAGAGACAAATTTTCTTCGACAATTGCTTGCTAACAAATTTAAGGTATTTGCTTAAACTAGCAATTTGTTTTCCTATAGTTTTAGTTGCTATCTTCTTTAGAGTCGCGGAGCCTAGGGGTCAGACCTGCGAAGCAGGTCGGACCGCTAGTATATACTATTTTGGTCAATCGGGGCCTATATATCTATCTGTAGATTCATCACACAACTTTGCCAATTTCTAGAGATTAGACGGATTGATGGATTTGAGTGAAACCTTCATAGATATTAAGAGTTTGATTAGGATTAGGTCCTTTTTATTATTTCAAATTTTTCTTACACACGATGTGCGAGAAAACTTAAAAAAACATGCATTTTTGGACCAAAATCAACTAAGAGTGTGGCGGCCGTGGAATTTTTCAGATGAACATCTATGACACGTTGTCATATTTGACAGTTCAGTTTAAAATTTTAAATATAAATTACATTAATTGTAGATAAGTTGGAGAAGTTTTGTAAATTTATCTGTGTTTGGAATAAATGAACAAAAGTGTTTGATATTTTGCAAATTATTTAAACGTTAATTTAAAAAATTTTAAAAACGTTGAATAATACTTTTTGTTTTGATTGTATATTGACGTCCTGAGAAAAGTGGGTGTTACACGATTAAATTTAGTAAAAATAAAGTAAAACCGCGAAATTTAAGGCTAATGTACGATGTATATTATTATTGACTGTAGATACTTTTAAAATGACAAGAAACAAATAGAAAAGTCAGATTGACAGAAGTCTTTGTTACATGATAAAATATTATTGTAAATTGTGTTTGAATTTCTTTTAAATCACTTATTGGAGAAATATCTCGAAGAGACGAGATAAATGATTATATAAAAAAATGAAAGTTGACCGATTGTCGATTGTTTTTCTAAAAGTCATCAAAAATATATCGTGTTTGGTATCAAATGAAAAGTTTTGAATAGACACGTTCTAACGATTTGTCAAAAATATGGACCGACTGATATATTTTTTTTTTTTTAAAGTGAAATAGAATAAAATGGGCAATTGTTTTTTTTTTAAATTCATGGAAACCTGACTTGTGGGGTATCAAGTAACATTTTATAAAAGTAGGAAGTTGAAAATCATAATAAAGACCCATTTTTAAAACAAATCATTACGATCGGCAATTGTTTCTGTAGAAATTACTAGAAAGCTAACTTATAGGGTATTCAATAAAAAACACGCAATTTCCCTCTATGGAAATCACTAAAACTTCCACAATGGTAAACATCTAACTTCCGTTAATGGAAAATGTGCAATTTTCTTCAGAGCTAATCACACAACTTTCCGCAATGGAAAACACATAACTTCCCTTAATGGAAAGCGCACAACTTCGCTCAATGGAAAACATACAACTTTCTACAATGGTAAACACGTAACTTCCCTGAATGAAAAACATGGGATACACATAACTTCCCGCAATGAAAAATATGGGAGACACGAAAATTCCAAGAACAAAGTGATGATATTCGTCAATGTTAATGACACGAAGGCGAGGAACGAAGTGACGAGCTTTCTTCGCAAATTTAGTTAGGTACATGAAAAGAAGGAACAAAATGATGACCTTTCTTTATAAATTGCATGGTTTCGAACTGCTATACAGTATTAATTACAATTCTCCTGTTATATTATTATAACTACATAAATTTTGTTAGATTTTCAGAGATGGCGGAGCCCTAGCTGAGACCCCGCCGTAGGCGGGGTCGATGCTAGTGCATTTACTAAATCAGCAAGTGGAGAACTGTTATAAGCGATGCTAAAAGCTGCAAGTAAAAGTAAATTAAACACAAATAAGCACGAAATAAGCTACAATGACCATGTGGTCGCGTTGAGGTTAAATAAATTTAAAGCGATGCATGAAGCATATAAAACACAGATTAAGCACTAAAATTAAGCGTTTAAACTATATAGCGAATAAACTAGAGTTACAATAACACTGAGTTAGCGTAAAATAATAATTAGAGCACAAGAACTCGTTATAAAGCGTGGTGAAAAAAAGTACAAGCGTATAGCTTGAAAGACAAGCACGAAGTCACTGGCGTTTGACACCTACCGTGTCGAAAAGAGTAATTAAAATCTAAATTACCGGCTGGTCAGTGCGAAAAAGAATTGAAGCCAGGGACAAGGCTAAACGAATTCACTATTCACACACAGATGGCGAGCGAGGTCTAAACACATGAATATGTCAGTTTAAATACTTGAAAACAGCATTTTGCATGTTTTTGCAAGCTGAAAACTGCTATTTTATCTTGATTTTGCAAACATAAGCCATTACATACGACATGTATATGAATATGACAGTTCAAATACTTGAAAACGGTGTTTTGTATGCTTTTGCATGCTTAAAACAGCAATTTTATCTTGATTTCACCAACATTAGCCGTTATACGCGACAGAAACATGAATATGACAGTTTATATACTTGGAAACAACATTTTGTATGTTTTTGCAAGCTGAAAACAGCTATTTTATCTTGATTTTGCAAACATAAGCCATTACACACGAAATATACATGAATATGACAGTTTAAATATTTGAAAACAGTGTTTTGTATGCTTTTGCATGCTTAAAAGAGAAATTTTATCTTGATTTCACCAACATTAGCCATTATACACGACAGAAACATGAATATGACAGTTTAAATACATGAAAACAGCATTTTGTATATTTTTGCAAGCTGAAAACAGCTATTTTATCTTGATTTTGCAAACATAAGCCATTACACACGACATATACATAAATATGACAGTTTAAATACTTGAAAACGGTGTTTTGTATGCTTTTGCATGCTTAAAACAGCAATTTTATTTTGATTTCACCAACATTAGCCATTATACACGACAGAAACATGAATATGACAGTTTAAATACTTGAGAACAGCATTTTGTATGTTTTGCGTGCTGAAAACAGCTATTTTATCTTGATTTTACAAACATAAGCCATTACACACGACATATACATGAATATAACTGTTAAAATACTTAAAAACGGAGTTTTGTATGCTTTTGCATGTTTAAACAGCAATTTTATCTTGATTTCACCAACATTAGCCATTATACACGACAGAAACATGAATATGACAATTTAAATACTTGAAAACAGCATTTTGTATGTTTTTGCAAGCTGAAATCAGCTATTTTATCTTGATTTTGCAAACATTAGCCATTACACACGACATATACATGAATATGACTGTTTGAATACTTGAAAACGGTGTTTTGTATGCTTTTGCATGATTAAATCAGCAATTTTATCTTGATTTCTCCAACAGTAGCCATTATACACGACAGAAACATGAATATGACAGTTTAAATACTTGAAAACAGCATTTTGTATGTTTTTGCAAGCTGATATAGCTATTATATCTTGATTTTGCAAACATAAGGCATTACAGACGACATATACATGAATATAATAATAATAATAATAATAATAATAAATTTCTTTTTATTACCAAATGGCGAAGTTCAGTTACAAAATAGTATATAATAACATAACAGGTGTACATACATGTAGATGTGATTATACAAATAAGTATAATATTTTTAAAACATAGTAACAAAACAAACCATGTAAAAAATAAAGTTACGATTTACATAGAGAAAAATTATATAATAATGAACATTTAAAATTGACTGTTATATAATTCATTCTTCAAAGCCCGCTTAAAAGCAGACAAGTTTAAATACTTCAGATTGTGTGAAATACCATTATACAATTTAGGAGCATAATAGGAAAAGCAAGATTTGAAACGAGAAGTAGAAAATTTGGGAATGTGTAAAATGGATTTGTAGCGCATGTTAAGGGAATGTAATGAACCACGATATTTGAGATGACGTAGGAGGTAATCAGGTGTTTTTGAGGTTAATATTTTATGAACAAAGCATAAGAAATGGTGCTTTCTTCTGTTAGACATATTTAACCAGCCTAATTGTTGCAATTTTTTAGACACATGGTCGAATTTACGTAATTTGAAAATAAAGCGTATGCAGGCATTTTGAACTTTTTGAATTCTTTGGCTCTGATTGTGATCAATAAATGATCCATAAACTACGTCGCAATAATCAAACTTTGAGAGTATGAGGGAGTTAACAAGCATAGATTTAAGATGAGTGGAAAGACAATCTTTATGTTGCCACAAGGACTTTAGAATTGAATATGACTTTTTGATTAGGGATGTAGTATTTTCAGAGAAACGCAGATTGGCATCAAGTAGCAAACCTAAATTTTTTGAACAGTGTGTTAGTATCACTGGTGAACCACTGATATAGACATTAATGAAATTCACAGCTCCAAGACGCGCAACTTTGGGACCAAACAACAAAACAGAAGATTTATTTGGATTGATAAGGAGGGAGTGTTGATGGGATAATTCAATTAATTTATTCAAATCTTCGTTAATATGAGAGATAGTTTGAATGATTTCATTAGGATTACAAGACACATATAACTGCGTATCGTCAGCGTAAAAGTGATAAGAACAAAAGGTAATAACTTTATGAAGGTCAGATGTGTAAAGGGAATAAAGAAGAGGGCCAAGAATAGATCCTTGAGGGACGCCAGATGTAATTGGAAGTAGGGATGAAATGTGATTATTAAATCTTACTGCTTGTTGTCTGAAACTTAAATAAGAACATAATAATTGCACTGCATTATTGCTAAAGTTAAAATAACGAAGTTTTGCAACTAGGAGAGAATGACTGATTGTGTCGAAGGCTTTACTATAGTCGACGAGTACTAAAATAGTAAGTTTTCCAGAGTCAGTTGCTGATGCTATGTCATTAGTCAAATGTGTTAGAGCAGTGGATGTACTAAAGCCTTTTCTAAAGCCAGATTGTGTGGGTGGTAATAATGTTTCACAAAATGGTAACAACCTTGAGTGGAGTAGTTTCTCAAATATTTTTGAAAATACAGGAAGGATACTAATTGGTCTTAGGTCTTGAAGAGAAGAGGGAGAATTATTTTTAGCGATAGGTGTTATCAGCGATATTTTCCACTGTGAAGGTAAAACTGAATTAAGTATACAGTAATTAAAGATATGTACAAGGAAAGGTAAAATATAAGGACAACATAAGCTTATCATTGTTATGGAAAGTTCATCGACGCCTATAGCTTTACTTTTAATAGAAGTGATAATTTTACCAACCTCCAATTCATCACATAATTCAAAAGAAAATTGAGTTGCACTATTATTAATTTTGGAAGTATTGTAGAACTGCAACAACTCAGGAGGCGAGCTATCGATAGCGAATTGTTCACAAAAATATTTATTTATTTGTTCGACATTATCTAAGTAATTTGGAATAATTGTTTTCGACTTAGAAGAAATACCAAGCTGACGCAAATTAGACCATGTATCTTTGCTGCTCGTCGAATTAAGTTTATGTTCAAGAAAAGCTCTCTTTTCTCGGCGAATAGCACTAGTGGTATAGTTTCTTAATTCTTTATAATAATTCCAGTGCACTGGGTTTCTACTTGCTTTATATCGCAGCAAGGCATTATCACGCAATTTCATCATTGTTTTAATCGTATCTGTGATCCACGGCGCCCTACGTTTCTTTATTTTTATTGTTCTAATAGAAGCATGGTAATTAAATAAATCTAACAGATTAGTGCTTAGATAGTTAACTTTTTCATCAACAGAGTTATGATTATATATGCTTTCCAAATTTAATATTTTTAAATCAGAGGAGAAGGAGTCCAGATCAAAGGATTTAAAGTCACGAAACGTTATAAATTTGGGAGGTTCAGGTGATTTAGACAAATAAATATTTAAATAAATAAGACTATGATCTGATATATGCAAATTAAGCGTACCGTGAGAATGAATCATATTAAAGTTTGTAATAATAACATCGAGCAATGTAGCATTGTTATTTGTGATTCTCGTAGGTTCATTTATAATTTGGTTCAAGGAAAACGTATCTAAGATGTTACTAAAACTTTTTTTTTTTTTTTTTCTCATAAATTTACAATCTATCTACAATAGATAATGAGTAAATAGTATTACATTCGATCAGTTAACATTAAGTGAAAGAGGAACCCGTTGGCACTCTTTCTTATTTGAAGTTGTATACTTAATTACATTGTTATAAATTTTAGATTGAGCTGAATCGGTAAGGTAAATCCAGAGTGTTTGCCCGTTTTAGTCTGCATGTTTCGTCACTGTTGTCTAGTAGGATTAACGCGCTGTTGTTGGGGTGGTTTTCTAGTTTTTTTAGGTATTTGTTGCTGTAGTTCATGATTTCTTCCTTGATTGTTTTCATTCTTAGATCTTTGTGTATGGTTGAGTTGGATACATACCATGGCGCGTTTAATATTGCTCTCAGTGTTTTGGATTGAAACCTCTGGATAATGTCGATATTGGATTGGCTTGCAGTTCCCCAGAGTTGTATCCCGTAAGTCCATATGGGTTTTAAAATTGATTTGTATATTAGCAGTTTGTTTTCTATGGACATTCGCGAGTTTCTTCCTATCATCCAGTACAGTTTTTTTAGTTTAATTCCTAGCTGTTGTCTTTTTGTTTTTATGTGAATTTTCCACGTTAGGCCTCTTTCCAGGTGCATTCCTAGGTATTTTGTGTTTGTAACTTGTGGTATTTGTTTGTTGTTCAGGAATACTGGTGGGCATGTTTCTCGACGTGTTGTAAAAGTCATGTGCATTGATTTTGTTTCGTTTGCTTTTGTTCTCCATGTTTGCAGCCAGTTTTGTATTTTCAAAAGATGTTCTTGGAGTAGATTTGAAGCTATTTGGGGGTCCTCATTTGAAGCTAGAATTGCGGTGTCGTCCGCGAATGTTGCTACAAAGGTATTGTTTGTTGTAGGTAGGTCTGCCGTATAAATTGTGTATAACACTGGGCCCAAAACACTACCTTGCGGCACCCCTGAATTAATTTGTATTAATTCGGAAAATTTGTTTTTGTACTTTACTTGGAAGTATCTGTCCGCGAGATAAGACTTGATCAGTTGATAACAATTGTTTGGTAAATGTCTTTTTAATTTGTAAAGGAGGCCATCATGCCATACTTTATCGAAAGCCTGAGTAATATCTAAGAATGCTGCAGAGCAATATTCCTTTACCTCTAGGTCTCTTCTGATTTTAGTGACTACTCTGTGTAATTGTTCGATTGTAGAGTGGCGCTCTCTAAATCCAAACTGATGTTCTGGTATTAGTTCTTCTTGTTGCAAGATCGGTTTAAGTCGTTTCAGTAGTAGTTTTTCAAATATTTTTGATAGAATAGGTAGCAGGCTAATTGGTCTATATGATGCAGCTTCTTCGGGTGGTTTTCCTGGTTTATGGATTAGAATTATTTGAGAGATCTTCCATTGTGACGGGTAGTGACTTAATCTTATAATGGCATTAAAGATGAAAGTTATAAGTTTTATTGCCTTCTCCGTTAGTTCGTTTAGAATTTTTCCCGTTATTAGGTCGTAACCGGGTGATTTTTTGCAGTTTAAGTTTTTTATGGCTTCCTTTATTTCTTGAGTGCTGATATTTTTTAGTGGTAGTGTTAGCTGGTCGGGGGATTCCAGAAACTCTTTTATATATTGTTCGTTTTCTTCGTTATCTGACGGGTGAGGCTGGAAAACTTTTGATAGGTGTTCTGCGAAAGTTTTACATTTTTCTGAGTCACTTCTTGCCCAGCTGTGATGTTCTGTCCTTATGGGTGGGATATGATTATTTGCTTTTTTTAAGTATTTAGTGGCTTTCCATAAAGAATAATCATTAGTTTCAGTAGGTCCGAGATTTGCTAGAAAGTTTTGTATGTTTTCATCTTTCCATTCTTTAAGCATTTTTGACACCTTTCTTTGTTCTTGATTTAATCTGGTTTTATTGAATTGGTTTCGGCCTTGTTGCCATACTCTTCGTAGCCTTCTTTTTTCTGCAATTGCCTTTTTAATGTAATTTGGACAATCGAGTGATATGGTTTTCTCTGTTGATGGTGGTGTTGCTAGCCAAGCGGATTTTTGTATACATTTGGTTAAGTGTTCAACTCCGTCGTCAATGTCAGTACTGCTTTTTAATGGAATGTTCAGCTTAAGATCTTTGTCCAAATTTTCTCTGAATAGTTCCCAATTGGTGGATTTGTTGTGGAGAACTGGAGGTCTTTTTGTTTTTACTATTTGCGTACTTAGCGTTAGTATTATTGGTGTATGATCTGATGATAATTCGAGATTTGTTTCTGCGCGAATGTAATTTTGTGATACGTTTTTTGTTATGGCGAAGTCAAGGAGGTCTGGGATTTTATTTTGATCTGCGGGCCAGTACGTCGGTTCTTTTGCTGAAACGTAGGTAAGTCTTTCACTTTGGATGGCTTTCAGGAGTTCTCGTCCTCTTGGGTTTATAAGTCTCGAACCCCACTCGCTATGTTTCGCGTTATAATCTCCCCCAGCTATGAATCTGTTACCGAGCGTTTGAAAGAAGGTTTCGAAATCTTCCTTTTTCATATTATGTTTAGGTGGGCAGTAAATGGCAGATACTGTTATCGGTCCCGTCCAGTCTTCAACCGATGTTGCTTGTAGGTGATTCATCGTGTACTCCGGTAATTCATAATGTTTTAGTGAATTTTTTATAATGATTGCAGTACCTCCGTGAGCAGTACCGTCTGGGTGATTTGCGATGTATGTTGTATGATTTGGAATTTTGAAGTAAGATTTGTTTGTGAAGTGCGTTTCGGAGATAAGCATGATGTCAATGTGATGATCTATGATGAACAGTTTCAACTCTTGGCTATGATTGGCCAAGCCATTAGCGTTCCATATTGCAAGTTTGAGTATTTTTGTCATTATGGCATTTTGGACACGAGCTTTGTTAGTAGATTTAGTATTGTGTCCATTCTTCCCATGAGTTGGATCATCATGTTTTCTAGTTTATTGTTATGTTCGTATGTTGCTGGTTGATTTTCGTTTGTGTTTTGGTTTGTGTGGCCTGCCATTTGAGCATAGGTTATTTCGGGATTAGTGGTTTGATATATTTTGGTTTGAGGTGTAGTTCTTTCTCTTAGCGGAGGGAATTTCCGTTTTTGTATCTCCTTGTACACGGTGCACCCTTTATAATTGGCTGGGTGGTTGCCCTGGCACAACGCGCAAACTACTGGAGTGTCTTTTTCTTTATTGCAATCTTTCGTTAAATGGTTTTCTCCGCATTTCACGCACCGGGCTTGAAGTGAGCAGAATGATTTTGTGTGGCCGTACCTTTGGCATCTGCTACATTGCGGGATTTCTCGCTTTGGTCGCGGGGGTTCTATTACGACTTTAGTGTGGAGTAGAGTGTTGATGTTATAAATGTCTTTATTGTTTTTATTTTGTTTCAGGTCCACTATAAACATTGGAAGTGGAGCTTTTGTATTTCGTTGCTTCATGTTATGTATGTTGGTCACTTGATGACCTTTTTCTTCTATTTCCCTTTTGAGGTCCTCTAGATCAGTAGAATAATGCAGGTTTTTAATTATTATTCTGTAGGTTCTCTCTTCTTTCAATTGATATGTATGGAAGTTTACTTGTTTGTCTTTTAATGTATGAACTACTTTTCTGAACTGTTCGACTGTAGTGAGTTGTACTTTTATCTGATTACTTCCAATTGCTTTTATCGTGTAATTTTTTTCTACTTCAGCTTCTAAGATTGCTTTCAGTGGTTTTACATCCAGTACATCGGGTACGAATATTGGTGGAGGCTTAGGTTTCTTTTCTTCTGTTTCGCTATTGTTGTCATTAGCGTTTTCTTGCGTATATATGGTTAGAGGTGCGAATCGATTTTGCGTGTGTATTATTATATTTTGTGTTGGATGTGAATATTTTGGTTTGACATACCTTGTTTGATCTTCTTCTTCTCTTTTGGTTTTACCTGGGCTAACCCTTTGCCAGGTGATATCTGGCTTTGAAGACATTGGTGTGGCTTGAAAGTAGTGGTCCGAGGACCACTACTGGCGTTTATTTGTATTGTTCGCAGTAGAGATGTTATTTCACTTGGAGTGTAATTGCTTCTATAATAGTGTAAATTAAATTATTTGTTATTCGTTGGTGATTACGCACACGAGCTCCGTTTGACACGTCTATTCACTGTGAGCGCTATGCAACGACTGTTACTAAAACTAGCTACAATATTATTTTCCGTGTCCAACATATTAATATTGACGTCTCCAACAGTAACAATATAATCATAATTAATTGTTAACAACGAATACATGGTTTCAAGTTCATCAAGGAATGTAAGACAGTTAGCTTTAGGTGGCCTGTATATTACACCAAAAATAAATGACAAATTTTTTATTTTTAACGTAATCCATAGTTGTTCTAAATTGTTGGAAGTTTTAAATTCACTAATGATGTCGTACTTAATTGCAGATTTAATATATATAGCTACGCCTCCACCTCGTGTCTCTCTATCACTCCGAATTAAATTATAATTCTGTATGTTAACTGCATGAGAGTCAATATTTTTATTAAGCCAAGTTTCAGTTACACCAATAACATCATAATTATGAGAAACAATGTGATCTTGTAATAAATCAAACCCATTGAATAATGACCTTACATTTATATGTACAAAGCTAAAATAGTTCATGAACAATAAGTTGTAACTGTAAATCGTAAAACAAGATAAATATTAACACGTTTAAATGAAATAAACAAAAAGAAATAATCAAACAATATTAATTAACAAAAGTCAATCGAAATAGGTTAGCGTTTGTTGTGCACAGCCGGCTAAAATGTTCATATGAGTCAAATAGAAGTCAGAAGACAGTCAACGTCACTGGAACAGCTGATTTGGCGATTAGTGTCATTGACCCGCACAAAAATCTTCCCGTCCCGGATCCACACCTGTTTATACGATAGTTTTGATGTCGCGTATTTATAAAGTTGTTGCCGATTTTGAGTCAGATCTTCTTTAAAGACAATTTTGGTAGATTTTAACTTAGATTTATTATTAAAAACTTTATCTTTATCGTTATGCCGCACAAATTTTACAATTATGGCTCGGTGTTTATTTGGAATACGCTTGCCAATACGGTGAGAACGGTCTAAATCTGACGGACTGAACGAAACGCCTAATTTATCTTTGCAAACAGATAAAATGACTTGATCTGTATTCTCCTTGTCCGTTTCAGGAACTCCATATACGCGAATATTATTGCGTCGCGAATACTGCTCTAGCTCATCGATTTTATCGTTTGCAGTTTTCAGTTGAGCATTTAAATCTACGTTCTCAGTCTCCAGAGTAACTATGCGCTCAGTCAACTTACTTAAGATTTCGCCGAACTCTTCTTTCATCATGGCTGAAAGAGTGGTGGACATCATCGACATGAAATCTTTAGATGTTATGATTTCGGTAATAGTGCTGATGGTGATGGGCTCCTGGGCTTGAGATGCTGATCGCGTTTTCGACATTTTAAGGTGTAAATGCAAAAAAGACGATGCAGAATGAATAATTAACTGCCGGAGCACACAAACAACACGTCTACACAGTACAACTGAACATTTGTGAATATGACTGTTTAAATACTTGAAAACGGTGTTTTGTATGCTTTTGCAAGCTTAAAACAGCAATTTTATCTTGATATCACCAACATTAGCGATTATACACGTCAGAAACACGAATATGACAGTTTAAATACTTGAAAACAGCATTTAGTATGTTTTTGCAAGCTGAAAACAGCTATTTTATCTTGATTTTGCAAACATAAGCCATTACACACGACATATAAATGAAAATGACAGTTTAAATACTTGAAAACGGTGTTTTGTATGCTTTTGCATTACACACGACATATACATGAATATGACAGTTTAAATATTCGAAAACGGTGTTTTGTATGCTTTTGCATGCTTAAAACAGCAATTTTATGTTGATTTCACCAACATTAGCTATTATACATTGCAGAAACATGAATATGACAGTTTTAATACTTGAGAACAGCATTTTGTATGTTTTTGCGTGCTGAATACAGCTATTTTATCTTGATTTTACAAACATAAGCCATTACACACGACATATACATGAATAAGACAGTTTATATACTTGAAAACGGTATTTTGTATGCTTTTGCATGCTTAAAACTGCAATTTTATCTTGATTTCACCAACATTAGCCATTATACACGACAGAAACATGAATATGACAGTTTAAATACTTGAAAGCAGCATTATGTATGTTTTTGCAAGCTGAAAACAGCTATTTTATCTTGATTTTGCAAACATAAGCCATTACATACGACATATACATGAATATGACAGTTTAAAAATTTGAAAACGGTGTTTTGTATGCTTAAAACAGCAATTTTATCTTGATTTCACCAACATTGACCATTATACACTACAGAAACATGAATATGACAGTTAAAATACTTGAAAACAGCATTTTGTATATTTTTGCAAGCTGAAAACAGCTATTTTTATTGATTTTGCAAACATAAGCCATTACACACGACATATACATGGATATGACCGTTTAAATTTTTAAAACGGTGTTTTGTATGCTTTTGCATACTTAAAACAGCAATTTTATCTTGTTTTTACCAACATTAGCCATTACACAGGACAGAAACATGAATTTGACAGTATAATTACTTGAAAACAGCATTTTGTATATTTTTGCAAGCTGAAAACAGCTATTTTATCTTGATTTTGCAAACATAAGCCATTACACACGACATACACATGAATATGACAGTTAAAATACTTGGAAACGGTGTTTTGTATGCTTTTGCATGCTTAAAACAGCAATTTTATCTTGATTACACCAACATTAGCCGTTATACGCGACAGAAACATGAATATGACGGTTTATATACTTGGAAACAACATTTTGTATGTTTTTGCAAGCTGAAAACAGCTATTTTATCTTGATTTTGCACACATAAGCCATTACACACGACATATACATTTATATGACAGTTTAAATATTTGAAAACGGTGTTTTGTATGCTTTTGCATGCTTAAAACAGCAATTTTATCTTGATTTCACCAACATTTGCCATTATACACGACAGAAACATGAATATGACAGTTTAAATACTTGAAAATAGCATTTTGTATGTTTTGCAAGCTTAAAACAGCTATTTTATCTTGATTTTGCAAACATAAGCCATTACATGAATATGACAGTTTAAATATTTGAAAACGGTGTTTTGTTTGCTTTTGCATGCTTAAATCAGCAATTTTATCTTGATTTCTCCAACAGTAGCCATTATACACGGCAGAAACATGAATATGACAGTTTATATACTTGAAAACATCATTTTGTATATTTTTGCAAGTTGAGATAGCTATTATATCTTGATTTTGCAAACATAAGCCATTACACACGACATATAAATGAAAATGACAGTTTATATACTTGAAAACGGTGTTTTGTATGCTTTTGCATGCTTAAAACAGCAATTTTATCTTGATTTCACCAACATTAGCCATTATACACGACAGAAACATGAATATGACAGTTTAAATACTTGAAAACAGTATTTTGTATGTTTTGCAAGCTTAAAACAACTATTTTGTCTTGATTTTGCAAACATAAGCCATTATACACGACATATACATGAATATGACAGTTTAAATATTTGAAAACTTTTGCATTCTTAAAACAGCAATTTTATGTTGATTTCACCAACATTAGCCATTATACACGACAGAAACATGAATATGTCAGTTTACATACTTGAAAATAGCATTTTTTATGTTTTGCAAGCTTAAAATTGCTATTTTATCTTGATTTTTCAATCATAAGCCATTAAACACGACATATAAATGAATATGACAGTTTAAATACTTGAAAACGGTGTTTTGTATGCTTTTGCATGCTTAATACAGCAATTTAATCTTGATTTCACCAACATTAGCGACTATACACGTCAGAAACACGAATATGACTGTTTAAATACTTGAAAACAGCATTTTGTATGTTTTTGCAAGCTGAAAACTGCTATTTTATCTTGATTTTGCAAACATAAGCCAATACACACGACATATAAATGAAAATGAGAGTTTAAATACTTGAAAACGGTGTTTTGTATGCTTTTGCATGCTTAAAACAGCAATTTTATCTTGATTTCACCAACATTAGCTATTATACACGACAGAAACATGAATATGACAGTTTTAATACTTGAAAACAGCATTTTGTATGTTTTGCAAGCTTAAAACAGCTACTTTGTCTTGATTTTGCAAACATAAGCCATAACACACGAAATATACATGAATAAGACAGTTTAAATACTTGAAGACGGTGTTTTGTATGCTTTTGCATGCTTAATACAGCAATTTAATCTTGATTTCACCAACATTAGCGACTATACACGTCAGAAACACGAATATGACTGTTTAAATACTTGAAAACAGCATTTTGTATGTTTTTGCAAGCTGAAAACTGCTATTTTATCTTGATTTTGCAAACATAAGCCAATACACACGACATATAAATGAAAATGAGAGTTTAAATACTTGAAAACGGTGTTTTGTATGCTTTTGCATGCTTAAAACAGCAATTTTATCTTGATTTCACCAACATTAGCTATTATACACGACAGAAACATGAATATGACAGTTTTAATACTTGAAAACAGCATTTTGTATGTTTTGCAAGCTTAAAACAGCTACTTTGTCTTGATTTTGCAAACATAAGCCATAACACACGAAATATACATGAATAAGACAGTTTAAATACTTGAAGACGGTGGTTTGTATGCTTTTGCATGCTTAATACTGCAATTTTAACTTGATTTCACCAACATTAGCCAATATACGCGACAGAAACATGAATATGACTGTTTAAATAGTTGAAAGCAGCATTATGTATGTTTTTGCAAGCTGAAAACTGCTATTTTATCTTGATTTTGCAAACATAAGCTATTACACACGGCATATACATTAATATGACAGTTTAAATATTTGAAAACGGTGTTTTGTATGCTTTTGCATGCTTAAAACAGCAATTTTATCTTGATTTCTCCAACAGTAGCCATTATACACGGCAGAAACATGAATATGACAGTTTAAATACTTGAAAACAGCATTTTGTATATTTTTGCAAGCTGAGATAGCTATTATATCTTGATTTTGCAAACATAAGCCATTACACACGACATATAAATGAATATGACAGTTTAAATACTTGAAAACAGCATTTTGTATGTTTTTGCAAGCTGAAGCAGCTATTTTATCTTGATTTTGCAAACATAAGCCAATACACACGACATATAAATGAAAATGAGAGTTTAAATACTTGAAAACGGTGTTTTGTATGCTTTTGCATGCTTAAAACAGCAATTTTATCTTAATTTCACCAACATTAGCGATTATACACGTCAGAAACATGAATATGACAGTTTAAATACTTGAAAACAGCATTTTGTATGTTTTTGCAAGCTGAAAACTGCTATTTTATCTTGATTTTGCAAACATAAGCCAATACACACGACATATAAATGAAAATGACAGTTTAAATACTTGAAAACGGTGTTTTGTATGCTTTTGCATGCTTAAAACAGCAATTTTATGTTGATTTCACCAACATTAGCTATTATACACGACAGAAACATGAATATGACAGTTTTAATACTTGAAAACAGCATTTTGTATGTTTTGCAAGCTTAAAATAGCTATTTTATCTTGATTTTTCAAACATAAGCCATTACACACGACATATAAATGAATATGACAGTTTAAATACTTGAAAACGGTGTTTTGTATGCTATTGCATGCTTAATACAGCAATTTTATCTTAATTTCACCAACATTAGCCATTATACGCGACAGAAACATGAATATGACAGTTTATATACTTGGAAACAACATTTTGTATGTTTTTGCAAGCTGAAGATAGCTATTATATCTTGATTTTGCAAACATAAGCCATTACACACGACATATAAATGAATATGACAGTTTAAATACTTGAAAACGGTGTTTTATATGCTTTTGCATGCTTAAAACAGCAATTTTGTCTTGATTTCACCAACATGAGCGATAATACACGACAGAAAAACGAATATGACAGTTTAGATACTTTAAAACAGCATTTTGTATGTTTTGCAAGCTTAAAACAGCTATTTTGTCTTGATTTTGCAAACATAAGCCATTACACACGACATATAAATGAAAATGACAGTTTAAATACTTGAAAACGGTGTTTTGTATGCTATTGCATGCTTAAAACAGCAACTTTATCTTGATTTCACCAGAATTAGCCATTATACACGACAGAAACATGAATATGACAGTTTAAATACTTGAAAACAGCATTTTGTATATTTTTGCAAGCTGAAAACAGCTATTTTATCTTGATTTTGCAAACATTAGCCATTACACACGACATATACATAAATATGACTGTTTAAATACTTGAAAACGGTGTTTTGTATGCTTTTGCATGCTTAAAATTGCAATTTTATCTTGATTTCACCAACATTAGCCATTATACACGACAGAAACATGAATATGACTGTTTAAATACTTGAAAGCAGCATTATGTATGTTTTTGCAAGCTAAAACAGATATTTTATCTTGATTTTGCAAACATAAGCCATTACACACGACATAAACATTAATATGACAGTTTAAATATTTGAAAACGGTGTTTTGTATGCTTTTGCATGCTTAAAACAGCAATTTCATCTTGAGTTCACCAACATTAGCCATTATACACTACAGAAACATGAATATGACAGTTTAAATACTTTAAAACAGCATTTTGTATATTTTTGCAAGCTGAAAACAGCTATTTTATCTTGATTTTGCAAACATAAGCCATTACACACGACATATACATGAATATGACAGTTTAAATAATTGAAAACGGTGTTTTGTATGCTTTTGCATGCTTAAAACAGCAATTTTATCTTGATTTCACCAACATTAGCCGTTATACGCGACAGAAACATTAATATATGACAGTTTATATACTTGGAAACAACATTTTGTATGTTTTTGCAAGCTGAAAACAGCTATTTTATCTTGATTTTGCAAACATAAGCCATTACACACGACATATATATGAATATGACGGTTTTAATACTTGAAAACGGTGTTTTGTATGCTTTTGCATGCTTAAAACAGCAATTTGATCTTGATTTCACCAATATTAGCCATTATACACGACAGAAACGTGAATATGACAGTTTAAATACTTGAATCAGCATTTTGTATGGTTTTGCAGGCTGAAAACAGCTATTTTATCTTGATTTTCAAACATAAGCCATTACACACGACATATACATGAATAATTCAGTTTAAATACTTGAAAACGGTGTTTTGTATGCTTTTGCATGCTTATAACTGCAATTTTATCTTGATTTCACAAACAATAGCCATTATACACGACAGAAACCTGAATATGACAGTTTAAATACTTGAAAGCAGCATTATGTATCTTTTTGCAAGCTGAAAACAGCTATTTTATCTTGATTTTTCAAACATAAGCCATTACACACGACATATACATGAATATGACAGTTTAAATATTTGAAAATGGTGTTTTGTATGCTTTTGCATGCTTAAAACAGCAATTTTATCTTGATTTCACCAACATTATCGATTATACACGTCAGAAACACGAATATGACAGTTTAAATACTTGAAAACAGCTTTTTGTATGTTTTTGCAAGCTGAAAACAGCTATTTTATCTTGATTTTGCAAATATAAGCCATTACACACGACATATAAATGAAAATGACAGTTTATATACTTGAAAACGGTGTTTTGTATGCTTTTGCATTCTTAAAACAGCAATTTTATATTGATTTCACCAACATTAGCTATTATGCACGACAGAAACATGAATATGACAGTTTTAATACTTGAGAACAGCATTTTGTATGTTTTTGCGTGCTGAATACAGCTATTTTATCTTGATTTTACCAACATAAGCCATTACACACAATATATACATGAATAAGACAGTTTAAATACTTGAAAACGGTGTTTTGTATGTTTTTGCATGCTTAAAATTGCAATTTTATCTTGATTTCACCAACATTAGCCATTATACACGACAGAAACATGAATATGACTGTTCAAATACTTGAAAGCAGCATTATGTATGTTTTTGCAAGCTAAAACAGATATTTTATCTTGATTTTGCAAACATAAGCCATTACACACGACATAAACATTAATATGACAGTTTAAATATTTGAAAACGGTGTTTTATATGCCTTTGCATGCTTAAAACAGCAATTTTATCTTGAGTTCACCAACAATAGCCATTATACACTACAGAAACATGAATATGACAGTTTAAATACTTGAAAACAGCATTTTGTATATTTTTGCAAGCTGAAAACAGCTATTTTATCTTGATTTTGCAAACATAAGCCATTACACACGACATATACATGAATAATTCAGTTTAAATACTTGAAAACGGTGTTTTGTATGCTTTTGCATGCTTATAACTGCAATTTTATCTTGATTTCACCAACATTAGCCATTATACACGACAGACACATGAATATGACAGTTTAAATACTTGAAAACAGCATTTTGTATGTTTTGCAAGCTTAAAACAGCTATTTTGTCTTGATTTTGCAAACATAAGCCATAACACACGACATATACATGAATAAGACAGTTTATATACTTGAAAACGGTGTTTTGTATGCTTTTGCATGCTTAAAACTGCAATTTTATCTTGATTTCACCAACATTAGCCTTTATACACGACAGAAACATGAATATGAATGTTTAAATACTTAAAAGCAGCATTATGTATGTTTTTGCAAGCTGAAAACAGCTATTTTATCTTGATTTTGCTAACATAAGCCATTACACACGACATATACATGAATATGATGGTTTAAATACTTGAAAACGGTGATTTGTATGCTTTTGCATGCTTATAACTGCAATTTGATCTTGATTTCACCAACATTAGCCATTATACACGACAGAAACATGAATATGACAGTTTAGATACTTGAAAGCAGCATTGTGTATATTTTTGCAAGCTGAAATAGCTATTATATCTTGAATTTGCAAACATAAGCCATTACACACGACTTATAAATGAATATGACAGTTTAAATACTTTAAAACGGTGTTTTGTATGCTTTTGCATGCTTAAAACTGCAATTTTATCTTGATTTCACCAACATTAGCAATTATACACGACAGAAACATGAATATGACTGTTTAAATACTTGAAATCAGCATTTTGCATGTTTTTGCAAGCTGAAAACTGCTATTTTATTTTGATTTTGCAAACATAAGCAATTACACACGACATATACATGAATAAGACAGTTTAAATACTTGAAAACTGTGTTTTGTATGCTTTTGAATGCTTAAAACAGCAATTTTATCTTGATTTCATCAACATTAGCCGTTTTACGCGACAGAAACATGAATATGACAGTATAATTACTTGAAAACAGCATTTTGTATGTTTTTGCAAGCTGAAAACTGCTATTTTATTTTGATATTGCAAACATAAGCAATTACACACGACATATACATGAATAAGACAGTTTAAATATTTGAAAACGGTGTTTTGTATGCTTTTGCATTCTTAAAACAGCAATTTTATGTTGATTTCACCAACATTAGCCCATTATACACGACAGAAACATGAATATGACAGTTTAAATACTTGAAAACAGCATTTTGTATGTTTTGCAAGCTTAAAACAGCTATTTTGTCTTGATTTTGCAAACATAAGCCATTATACACGACATATACATGAATATGACAGTTTAAATATTTGAAAACAGTGTTTTGTATGCTTTTGCATGCTTAGAACAGCAATTTGATCTTGATTTCACCAACATTAGACAATATACACGACAGAAACATGAATATGACAGTTTAAATACTTGAATCAGCATTCTGTATGGTTTTGCAGGCTGAAAACAGCTATATTATCTTGATTTTGCAAACATAAGCCATTACACACGACATATAAATGAAAATGACAGTTTAAATACTTGAAAACGGTGTTTTGTATGCTTTTGCATGCTTAAAACAGCAATTTTATCTTGATTTCACCAACATCAGCCATTATACACGACAGAAACATGAATATGACAGTTTAAATACTTGAAAACAGCATTTTGTATGTTTTTGCAAGCTGAAAACAGCTATTTTATCTTGATTTTGCAAACATTAGCAATTACACACGACATATACATGAATATGACTGTTTAAAAACTTGAAAACGGTGTTATGTATGCTTTTGCATGCTTAAATCAGCAATTTTATCTTGATTTTCCAACAGTAGCCATTATACACGACAGAAACATGAATATGACAGTTTAAATACTTGAAAACAGCATTTTGTATATTTTTGCAAGCTGAAATAGCTATTATATCTTGATTTTGCAAACATAAGCCATTACACACGACATATAAATGAATATGACAGTTTATATACTTGAAAACGGTGTTTTGTATGCTTTCGCATGCTTAAAACAGCAATTTTATCTTGATTTCACCAACATTATAATAATAATAATAATAATAATTCATTTTATTTGGCAAATATTCAGCATAATGCTAATCTTACATATTAACCTTTTCAATAAAAAAATACATATACAAAATTCAAATGGTACAGCAAACCAAAAAATTCTAGTCTACATTTTACAGAATAATATAATAATAACTAAAACCAATATCATAAGTTGCAAATTCTAATAAAACATACATAACTTTTAGAAAAAACATCAAATATAAGCGTCAAGGCCAGGAAACCTTACTGTTTAGTAATAACTTCACATTTTTTACGAATGATGATGGTTGTAAGCACAGTAATAGTGGTGGAATTTTATTCAAAATATGAGGATATACGTAACTGAAGGTCCGTGTAAACAAACTAGTTTTGTATTTTGGAATATGATATTGTTGACTGTTTCTTAAATTACATTGATGATGTCGACTACGAATTGACAATTTATTATGGAGATAAGACGGAGATTTGCTCTGGATCAATCGATGCGCCGAACATGCAACATGCAGCGTTCTTATCTGTTTCATGTTGAGCCATCCTAGTTCAGATAAATAGGGTGAGACGTGTTCACGTCTATTCAGACCATATATAAATCTTATGCAGCAGTTCTGCACTTTTTGAATTCTTTTAGCATCGTAAGAAGTGATGAAAGAACCATAGATAGTGTCACAATAATTAAATATAGACAGAACCAGACTGCTGGATAAGATCACTCTATTTTTTCGTGATAAAATGAATCTATTCATGTAAAGATTTTTTAATGCTAAGTAAGCTTTTTTAACTAAAAGAGAAACATATTCAGTAAATCTGAGTCTACTGTCGAGCAATAAACCTAAATTTTTACATGATTTTGAAATATGTACCTTAACATTATTTACAAAAATATTAATAACATTGTTATTCAGTAACGTTTTCCTAGTCGTCTCATTACCAAGCAGCATTACAACAGATTTAGACTCATTCAGGTGTAGGCAATGCTTAGAACTATATTTAGCCAATGCTTCTAGATCACTATTCATGTTGTTGACAGCAGTTTGAGCATCTTTCTGATTAAATGATATGTATATTTGGGTGTCATCAGCATACATATGGGTTCGGCAGTGATTTACACATTTTACTAAATCAAAAACATAAATTGAGAACAAAAGTGGCCCTAAAATAGAACCTTGAGCCACGCCCTTAACAAGAGAAGCATGAGTAGATCTAGTACTTCCTATTTTAACCAGCTGAAGACGATTAGAGAGAAAGCTGCTGATGAATTGTAAGCTGTTGGTATGAAAGCCTATAAAATGTAGTTTGGCAAGGAGAAGCTCGTGGTTAAGGGTGTCAAAAGCCTTAGTAAAATCTAAGAGGGCTAGTAGTACCATACGCTTGTTGTCAACGTCAATGACAATATCGTCAATGATTTGCTGTAGCGCTGTTGTTGTGCTATAGCCGCGTCTAAAACCTGACTGACATTGTGGTAGAATATTGTTGTTTGTTAAATAACACACAATTTGAGAATGTACCACTTTTTCCAGAATTTTAGAGGCCGTAGGCAAGATGCTAATCGGACGTAAATCGTTGAATGTGGTAGGGCTTTTACATTTACTAATTGGTTTTACTATAGCTTGTTTCCAACAATTAGGAACAGTATTTTGAAGTAAACATTCATTTACAATATGTGTTACTTGTGAAACAATATCAGGAAATATAATTTTCAGCATACTTAGATTAATGTCGTCATCTCCAGTTGCATTAGATTTTATTGAGTTAAAGATTTTGATTATATCTTCCTCCGTAACTAGGGAAAAGGAAAAAGAAATGTCTTCATGCAGTAATCTGTGTGATTGGTAGTATTGCAACGTGGAGTCATCAGGTTCAGAGGCGGGTATAGAATTTACAAAGTGTGAATTTAACATATTAACATCACATAAATTATTTGGAATTTCATTTTCTGATATTGTATTGACGTTGAATTCTTTCATAACTTTCCATATATTGTTACCATTACATTTACGAACTTTATATTCTAAATAAGCTTTCTTTTCTCTCCTAATCGCATCAGTTGTTTCGTTTCTAAGCATTTTATAATAATTCCAATGAATGTTAGATTTGGTACGTTTGAACTGAGAATACGCATTATTTCTAAATTTCATCATTATTTTAATAACGTCTGTAATCCACGGTGATGGTGGGTGACGTATTTTCATAGTTTTTAAAGGCGCATGTATATTGAAAAGTGTCAAAACAATATTGTTGAAGATAAATAATTTCTCATTTATTACATTACAGGTATAAAAATAATGCCAGTCAAAGCTATTTAGATCTCCCAACAAGCTCTCAATGTTAATGTGATTTAAGTTTCTGTACTGCTTATAAACTGGTGGGCGTTTGTTAGAACAATCCAAATTTACTTTGCACGAAATAGATCTATGGTCAGTTACCTGATGCATGTCCGCCACACATACCCCAACGCAAATCTCTTTGCAAGACGTAATCATCACATCGATCAATGTTTCCGAGTTAGGTGTTATGCGCGTAGGATCTGTTATTATTTGATCTAGATCAAATTCATTAAGTAAAGCAGTTAAATAGTGAACTGAATTATTATTGGAAGATAGTAAATTAATATTTATGTCTCCGACACATATAATATAATCAGCTTCCGAAAAAACTGACGAAATTGAAGTTTCTAGACAGTCAATAAACTCGAGACAAGACCCTTGTGGGGGGCGATATATTACACCGACTATCAGCTTAATTTTACCAATGGTAAATTTTATCCAACACTGTTCCAAATGAACATTATTTATATTGATTTCATCTAAAATTTGCACTTTATCCAATATAACAGAGTTTACATAAAATCCAACACAACCACCACGCCCAGTTTGTCTATCATTTCTAATTAAATCGTACCCTTGAATGCAAAATTCATTACTATCAGCATGTAACCAAGTCTCACTTAGAGCAAAAACATCAAAATCATGCGTATAAATGTAATCTTTAAATTCATGAAAGTGCGTTACTAACGATCTGATATTCACGTGACCGATATGAAACATTTATATATATTATAGTTATAATGTAAACGTAATAAATCAAAATAAGGCAATTATTGAAAAGTCAGTGAAGTGATCTTCGTAAGGCACTAGCAAGTATGCAAGTTAAATAAACTCAGTAGAGAAAAAACGAAAATAATGAAATCTGATGGAGAAATAAGCTCTCTAGTGATCAGAACTAATTCGACTTTGCGTGACTTAAATATTAGTTAAATATACTACTTTGTGATATAAGATACGTATAGTTTAACAAAATCAACAAATTGTATATGTGTATGTATTCTTATGTATGTATAAATATATAAATATTATTAATTTACTTATTTATAACCAAAATACTACTAAAAATAATAAAGTAGAATAACAAAATTTTATTAATCTAAATTTAAATGAGGTATACAACGACAATAGTTGTGTGTATGTGCAAAATAAACTTTATAATTTACAATACGAACCAAGTAAAGTAAGCGACAAATCTCAGGATGACAGGTATAAACGAAGAAGGTCATGAATTTACTGAGTAAGTTTGTAAAACTGTTTAAGTGTTGATATTTTGTGAATCACACTACCTATTTTAACACATATTACACCGTCCCGAGACCACGTATTTTCTACTCCGAATTTCTTTTTTGCCTCATTAAGTACACTAAGTCTTGTTTGAGTGAGATCTTCTCTTATGGTAATACCAGTACCTTTCAGTTTACTCTTTTTAGAGAAGACAGTCGCACGGTCATTGTAACGGCTAAATTTGACAATAAGGGGTCTAGACTTATCTTTAACGGGTCTTCCAATACGGTGAGATCTATCGATGGCTGCTGGTTCCAGGTGTAGATCGAGTTTCTTCTCACATAGCTGTAGAATAGCATCGTCCGTGGATTCGCCGCTCTTTTCCGGAACTCCAAAGATACGCAAGCAGTTACGCCTACTATATTGTTGAAGTCTGTCGATCTCCTCGCCCATGGTTTCGATCACTTTATCTTTATCAGATAATTGTTTACGTAGGGCTTTTATATCATTACTTAATACAGTAATTTGTTGTTTAAAAGCTGCTTCCACACGAGCCACAATTTTATTAATTAACTCGTCACCACAATGTTCTTGAACCACTTGTTTAGCTAATGCGACCACATCATCTTTGTGCAAACGGGTGGTCATTTTTATACAATAAGTAGAAATTAGAAATATTGAACTGAAAAAACACTAACGATAGTGTAGGCACCACACAACTAGACACGTCTATTCGGTTTGACTGCTCATTTGAGAATCGATCATACACGTCAGAAACACGAATATGACAGTTTAAATACTTGAAAACAGCATTTTGTATGTTTTTGCAAGCTGAAAACAGCTATTTTATCTTGAGTTTGCAAACATAAGCAGTAGGGAAAGATGGGGCATTCTGGCGCTCCACCCGGTGGATTCTTCATAAGAACAATGAGTGCGAGAGAGAACGCGATAGTTCATTCATAAATTTGTGTCTGTCTTTGTCTAATACTATATCGTAGTAAGGTAATACGTAGTACAGGTGATACGTAGTAAAGGCGATAACAGGTAATATGTAGTAAAGGTGATAACAGGTAATATTAATAACAGGTGATAAAGGTAATATATAGTAAAGGTGATAGCAGGTAATATTATTAACAGGTAATAAAGATAATATGTAGTAAAGGTAATAACAGGTGGTAGACAGATTAAGATGATTAAGAAAAATTAAGAATAAGGGCCGGAAGAGAGTTTTAATCGCAAACGTCTTGAAGATGTGTCGGAAATGACGTATTACATGTAAAAAATATTTGGAAAAAAACCAGAGCATAATTGTTTCTAGAACAATGTATATGGCTTATCTCACTCACTCACATGTCTTATCACATCCGTTGAATAAAATATAATAAATAGAGCATTACTGTTTAATTGCTATCAGTCATAAGTGAGCCACCGGCAGTTAACTATAAAGTGTTATACAATCTACAATAATGATTGAATGTGTGAAGTGCAAAAAAACTTTTGCAAGTAGAAGTAATCTGTTCCGACATATGAAAGTATGCTATGGGGACGGAACGGCAAACTTTAATTGTGGACTATGTACAATGTCGTTTACGCGTAATGATGCGCGTAAACGACACATGCTAAGACAGCATAACGACAACGGTAAGTTAACAATTGTGAGGAAAAAATAGTTTATTAATTATACTTTTAATTTAGATGCTGAAAACAAGGAAAATAATGCACCACCACCCATAAAAAAGATTAAGCTAGCAGAGGTCCAACAGCAACAGCAGGGATCCAACCTGTATTGTGCACTATGCGATGAGGGGTTTATAACAAAATGCAAGTATGCCGGACACTTGAGATCGCAGAAGCATCTCCAACAAACTATCAAACCATACAAACAAGATGTAGTGGAAATTTGTAGCAGTTTTAAACAGCGAATTGCGAGTTACCGCATCAACGGGTCAGGAATTAATATTATCAAATTTTTACAAGACAATAAACATATTATTAATGAATTGATTAAAACAATCATAGAATCATATAAGTCTGGTGTTAAATTTAATTTAGAATTATTTGGTTTTTATAATAATGAAAAAAATTCAGCAGGTGAATTAAAATCTTTTAACTCTAAATTTCAAGAGGTATCACCTAGTATGAATCAATTTTCTGACGCTTATGATAATATGTGCTCCACTATAAAAACAAAATGTGAAGAATTTCAGGAACGGGATTCTGGGTGGACATTACGGGGAATATCTCACCTAGAATTTAATATTAATAAATATAAGCCAATTCGAGGTTCATCATTTATAGAATTACCTAAACAAATTCGAAATAAAAAAGCTGTTGTGAACGTACAAAATAGCGATGAATTTTGTTTTTTGTGGGCGGTTATGTCAGCTTTATTTGGCAATGTTAAAGACCCCCACCGAACATCATCATACCCACATTATAAAAAAGTTTTAAAATATGCTGGACTAGAATTCCCCATGAAAATTAAAAACATTCCAAAATTCGAATTCATGAATAATGTTTCAATTAACGTGTATGGTTTAGAACATAATTACAAGACGAAAAATTATGACGTAGTGGGTCCTATTTACCACACGAATCAAACTCGAGAAAAACATATAAATTTATTATATTTAGAAGATGGTGTTAAAGGCCACTATGTGTGGATAAGGGATTTCTCACGACTTGTGAGGAGTCAAATATCGTCACATCATAGCAAAAAATATTTATGTGATGGATGCTTAACATTTTTTAGTTCACAAGCTGGCTTTGAACAACATCGGGCGAATGATTGTAGTAAAGTTTATACTATAATGCCAACGGAGGAAATGAAATTAGATAAAAATGGAGATATGATTCCCGGCAATATTTTAAAATTTCAAAATTATGAGCGACAAATGCGTGTACCATTTGTTGTATACGCAGATTTCGAGTCACTGTTAAAACCCATTGATACATGCTCTCCAGATCCGAATAATAGCTATACAAATAAAACACACGAACACGTTCCATATAGTTTTGCATACAACATTAAGTGTTCATTTGATGATTCACTGTCAAAATTTGTAACATACACCGGGGAAGACTGTGCAAAAGTATTTTGTAATAAGCTGTATAGTGATGTGAGACAAATATATAATAAGCATTTAAGTGTTGTACTACCTATGACAAAATTAACTGCTAGCGAACAATATTTATTTGATACGGCTACAGAATGTCATATATGTAATAAAGTGTTGAAAGCTGAAGATCGAGTAGCAGATCATGATCATCTTACTGGGAAATTAAGAGGTGTAGCTCACTCTAAATGTAACCTTATTTATAAAATACCAAAAATGATTCCAATTTTTTTTCATAATTTATCAAACTATGACGCTCACATGTTTATCAAAGAATTGGGCTGTGATGAGGAAAAAATTGATATTATTCCGCAAAACAAGGAAAAATACATTTCTTTTACAAAACATTTATATGTGGATGAGTATGACAATAAAATGGGGGTGAAAAATAAAATTTTTATGAAATTAAGATTTGTGGACTCGCTTCGGTTTATGGCGAGTTCGTTGGAGAAGCTAGCGAATAATTTAACGGATGAGCAATGTGTTGAAGTGCGAAAATATTTTTCCGAAGATGAACACTTTAAATTACTGCGTAGAAAGGGGGTTTTCCCATATAAATATATGGACTCATTCGAGAAACTAAATGAGGCTGTACTTCCACATAAAAAATTTTTTGATGATTTAATGAATAATTATAACATAACAGAAAATGAATATAACCATGCAAAGACTGTATGGAACGTGTTTAAGTGTAAAACTTTGAGAGATTATTCTGATTTGTATTGCAAAACAGATGTATTATTGCTCACAGATATTTTCGAACAATTCCGTAATGTGTGTATGAAAACTTATAAACTCGACCCTGCCCACTACTATACAGCTCCAGGGTTAAGTTGGGATGCTATGTTAAAAATGACTTGTATAGAATTAGAATTAATTACTGATATAGACATACACCATTTCATTCAAAAAGGTATACGTGGGGGTATTTGTCAAGCCTCTTTGCGATATGTGAAAGCAAACAATAAATACATGCGGGAATATAATTCAAATAATCCGAGCACATATTTAACATATTGGGATGCGAATAATCTGTACGGGTGGGCATTATCCCAATGTATACCTTACGGTGGATTTCGATGGTTAAACGAAGATGAAATTTTAAACTTTGTCGTAACTATAATTGATGATAATTCCTCAGTTGGCTATTTTATTGAAGCTGATATTGAATATCCTAAATTGCTACATTCTTCACACAACGATTTACCATTTTTGGCTGAGAGTATAATACCACCAAATTCAAAATTTAAAAATCCAAAACTTATTCCAAATTTATATGATAAGAGTAAATATGTTATTCATTACCGTAATTTAAAGCAGGCGTTAAAACATAATCTTAAAATTAAAAAAATACATAGAATAATTCAGTTTAAACAGTCTGATTGGTTAAAACAATATGTGGATTTTAACACAATATTGCGACAATCTGCGAAGAATGATTTCGAAAAGGATTTTTTTAAACTTTTAAACAATGCCATCTTTGGTAAAACAATGGAGAGCATAGATAAGCGTGTTGACTTAAAACTTGTCAATCATTGGGAGAATATTGGGCGTAAACCCGGTGCTGAGTCGCTTCTAGCAAAACCAAATGTGAAAAGCGTCTCGATATTTAATGAAAACTTGTGTGCAATTCAATTTGAAAAACTTAAAGTTATATACAATAAACCAATATATGTGGGTTTTGCAGTATTAGACTTATCAAAATTACTCATGTACAATTTTTTTTATGAGTACTTAAAACCAACGTATGGTGAACGAGTTGCTTTATGCTATTGTGATACCGATAGTTTTGTATTATTAATAGAAACAGATGATATTTATAAAGATATGTTAAACAATATTGAAAAATTTGATACTAGTAATTTCTGCTCGGACAATGTTTACAACATGCCTCAGAAAAATAAAGCTGTATTAGGACTAATGAAAGACGAATTGGGCGGTAAATTAATGCAACAATTTATAGCCTTACGTCCAAAAATGTATGCCTATTGCACAGAAGAGGATCAAAATAATTGGAAAAAGAAAGCTAAGGGTGTTAAGAAATGCGTGGTGGATAAAATTTTGACTGGTCCTGACTATAAAAAATGTATGTTAACTAATGACCTCATATATCAAAAGCAGCAAATTTTTAGAAGTTACAAGCATACAGTGTACACCATCGAGCAAAATAAAATATCACTAAGTTCTAATGATGATAAACGGTTTATTTTATTCTGATGGTACTAGCACTTTAGCTTGGGGTCATTTATTGATTTCATGAGATTGTTTAATATTTATTTTTAATGTTATTAATGTAAATACTTGTACAGTTAAATAAAACTGATTATGTTTATTATATTTGTATTTTTGATATTGTAAATGTTAGGAGTAGTTAAATAAAAACCCAATTTCAAATTACATGTTTTATTTTATACCATTTATTACAATTTTATTTTTTAATAACATTTAAAAAATCACATTCAGATATATTTTTTAATACAATAATATTTCTCTTACAATTAGCAAAATCTTTTAATTGTAATTTAATATTGTCAAGTAAATGTTTGGCGTTTGGTACATCATACAATTCTTTTACTAACTGAATTTCAGGATATTTTTGTTGAAGTTTTAAATGTTTTTTGAATAAATCTCGAAGACATACAGTTGTTACATAATATTCGGTATCACTTATCTTGAAAACACAAAGTGTTGAGTATTTATTCTCTGAGATGGGCTCATGTATAACTTTTGGTTGCATTTCGGTAATATATGCTTTTAATTTATTTTCATTGTTTTTATACTCGGCAAGAAAATGATTAACGTAGTATTCATTAATTATTTTTGATACTTTTAAAGCAAAGTGTATGGAAACCCAAGATGCTACGTGAACAATGATGTCTGGATGAATGTATGTTCCTCTAATAACTGTATCTTCACCACCAGTAGTTGTATAAATTGCATAATTTCCATCGCTTGGGATTCCAAGGGATGCGTATGCAACCCGCAATTCTTTATTTACCTCAAATAATAATTCTTGAGAACGTTTATTTGCCATCCAATTGTAGAAGTGTTTTCCCCCATTTTGACAGAGTTTTATTGCATTAATATAACCATTTCTAAAGTCATCACTTTTTATCATAATAACTACAAAATCACCGTAAAAGGCTTTATGATACTCTTCATTTTCTGTTTTTATAATTAATTCGTAACAAATTGATGTAATATCACTTTTTACAATTTTTGCAGCAGGTTCTGCTTCTTCGAATTCAATTTGACGTTTCATGATGTTTTCAGCTTGACAATTAAAGAGCAACTAAAGTTTTCAACTAATGACATATTTATTTAAACAATATGAGACTTATTTATCCATGAATTATGTTGTGAATCAAATCCAAGCCATTTCACATAAACTTTAGGTCCTTTTGCTTTTATAACTTTCTCTACAAGATACACATCAGGGTACTTAGTTTTTTGAAGTTCATGTTCATAAAAGCCACCCTTAATGGGGTTGTTTTGAAAATCTTCAAGCAGATAAGTGACTGGGTTTGTAAATTGCACTTTTGTAATTGTAAAAATTTCAGTACTCCAGTTTGGTGTATAACCCTTTGCAAATTCACCTTTTATTTTACTAATACGTACATGATCACCAACTTTAAATTTTGCAGGTCCAGCAATTTTTATGTTACTATATACTGTACTTAATAATTTTGCTTCGTTTTCAAACGTCACATCAATTGGTTTCATTTTAATTGTTTTATGTTGTGTATTGTTATAATTTGTAACTAATTTTTGTAAAATATCAATCCATTTGTATGAGCCACGTAAACTAAATTCTTTAAACATTATAGATTTTAGTGTGCGATTAAACCGTTCAACTACACTTGCTTTTAAATTACTATAAGTAGAATAATGATTTATATTATATTTTTTCATTAAATTATAAAATTGTTTTATTATTCCGTGATCTGATTGTAAATTAACTGGAATACGTCCCTGTTTAAAATTTTTTATCATAGCTTCAGTAACGTCATGAGCTGATTTACTTTTTACAGGCTCGGCAAAAGCAAACTTGGAGAAAACATCAATAACGGTTAATAAATATTTAAATCCTTTGTTTATTGAAGCGTATGGAATCATTTCAACTAAATCAATTTGCCATAAATCATCAATTCCTTTTGTTATCACTTTACGTCTTGGGTAATTGCGTCTTGCCGGTTTGTGGAGCTCCTGAACTACTTGGTGCTTGCTCATTTTTTTTCTCAATTAAGAATAAATCGTTCTCGTTTGGTTTTATATTATTAATTTTTTCTATATTTTTAATTCTACGTAATAATTTTTGAATGTAATAATCAACATAGTATTTAACAACAGCACTATTATCTTCAGTAGGTTTATGTAAATTTCGTATTTCTTTTCCTTTAGCGTCATAAATTTTATTTTTTAATGATAGAGTTGTTTCGCCTATTTCTTTTTCCAACCCAAAAATTCTGTCATCAATATATTTTTTTGTAGCAGCTTCATCGTCAAGTATAGGTTGTGATAAATTTATTAAACGATGATTTTCCAAGTCATATTGTCCGTATGCATTTAAATTTAAATTTTTAGATGTGCGCGAACGTTTTATTATTCGACCAAATTTGTCAATCGACATTTTACAACTAGATGAAAGTAACTATGTATTAAACTATTATATTTGCCTCTCGTAATTCTTCCACAATAGACATAATTTCATTATTATGACCCGTATGACCAGCTGATTTCGAAGCTAATAGTAAACGTAATCTATCCACTAATTCGTTTGGGTTATCCCAATAAACAAACTCACGTTTAAAATTTGTGTAATTCATTAAACCAAAACCTACTGATTGAGATTTACTTGTATATGGTGCACCTCCAGTTGTTATGTATGGTTTTATTATGTGTAAATATTTATAATTTTGCGAACCTTTTATTGCACCATTGGAATCATAATTTCTACGATGAACATTTGTTTTTAATGCAATATCTAAGTAATTGTTTTCATCTTCTTTTTCGTAAGAAAGTGGTCTTTTTTTAAAAAGTAATTCATACAAACCATACGTTCCTTTATACCATTTATCACCGACTTTAATGTCATTGTGTTCTATTTCAATTGGTGAATTACCAATCATGAAACGATCATGTTGATATCGAACTCCATACACGGTATCAGAATCTTTAGCAGTTGCAAAGTGAAATAAATATGAACCAGCTATATCACCAAATTGTTGTTCTAATTGTTCTAATTCATTTTCAGGATCTTCAATTGTAAGTTCAGTTTCTTCAGGCTCTGATTCAAAAACCTCCTCATCTTCCAAGAAAGATTTTGTTTTATTTAAATATTCATCCTCTAAGAAAGATCCTTCTGTTTTTGTTTTATCGAAATTTACATTCGGTTTTCTATAGTACTTTACAGGGAATTCATTTTTTCGTTTTCCTAATAGTTTTGCTCTAGGAGAATTTAATGTGTCACTATCTTTTTTTTGCTTTTTTAATATCACTGCGTCACTTGGTTTTATTTGTTTGACAATCTCTTTTAAAGGTTCTGTTACGGGTTTAAATGTTTCTTGCAACAATTCTTCAGTTGCTATTTTACCATGTTTTAAAGCATTAAATTTTTTACGTATTGTATTGCTAACTTCTATAATATCTTTTAACGTTTTTTCCCCCTTAGTCATTATGTTAACTAATAGACGCTCAGTCTCAAAATAAATATTTATTTACTGTTTCAAGCTTATAAATACAATGACAATTGCAATAATAATTGTTATTAAAGGTATAATTATATCACATAAAATTCTTATTCCATCCATTTACAAAAATTATCAAAGCCACAACGGTAACGCCCCTCGTGACTATCTTTGTCAATTACAACAAATCCGTACTTATCTTTCCAACAATGTGCACACAATTTTTTAAACTTTTCAAATGACATGTCTGTATTAACGTGATCGTTATATATATATATATATATATATATATATATATATATATATATATATATATATATATATATATATATATATATATATATATATGTTTCAAATTCATTTCATCTTGTTTAAATAAAATTATTAAATTTGCATTGTCTCGAATTAAATGCTTTGGAATTTTTGCATATGATTGAGATAAATAGAATGAGTCAATTTTATTATGACGACCCATACTAAAATAATTTCGCATACAGTCTTGTTTATCGCACGCTACATCGTCAAATATAAACATTGAATTTAGTTTTGCACCTTTTGGTTTAACTATATCAATATTTTCATTGTACGGAAAATAACCCATACCTTTTACACGTTGCAAACAATTTTCTAAAAATTTATATTTAGGCTGATGCAGAGATTTGGAATAAACATATATATTTGCATATTTTAACCCATTTTCATGCATTAGTAAACCTAAAATAACGTTTGTTTTTCCACAGTTTGATGGGCCGCATACAATACAACGAATAGTATTTGGTAAAAGGAGGCTGTGTCAAACTAATTTATTATTTTGTTTAATATCAAAATTTTTAACGTCTAACTTTTGTTTTTGTTTAATAAACTTCATTTTAATTACTGAAAAGATATAAATAATGACTGCGTATTTATATATTTATTAGTTGCATACATGTTGTTATACGGGCAGGGATTGCTAAATAAAACAATAAATTCTCTCCCGGTTGAACTACACATCCCCGGATATCAGTATTGTGGACCTGGAACAAAACTTAGTGAAAGATTGGCAAGAGGAGACACAGGTATCAATCCGCTGGACGAGGCTTGTAAAGATCATGATATATCGTATTCCAAACATAACAATTTAAAAGATAGACATCAAGCAGACTACATATTACAAGAAAAAGCTTGGCAACGAGTTCGTGCAAAAGACGCGTCGTTCGGGGAAAAAGCAGCGGCTTGGGCTGTAAGTAACGCAATGAAAGCAAAACGAAAATTTGGTATGGGGTCGTTTAATGGAGCCATTAAAGATGCGCGTATAGCATTAAAAAAATCTGAAGTTAAAGATCCTAAAAAAGCTATTAAAATTGCTCTGAAGCAGCAAAAATGTCTATGAAATATAAAAAACCTAAACTAACATCCCGTATAATACCAGTTCCAAAGACAGGTGGTATTTTGCCATTTTTAATACCACTATTTGCCGGTTTATCTGCAACTGGAGCTCTTGCTGGAGGTGCGGCTGGTATTGCTAAAGCGGTAAATAGTGCATCAGCTGCGAAAAAAAAATTAGTCGAAGCTGAAAGACATAATCGACAAATGGAGGCCATTGCATTAGGAAAACAGGGTAGTGGACTTTATCTGCGACCATATAAGAAATGATTGGGCCTTTTTTTAACATCAAAAAACTGCCTAAAAGGGCGTTAAACGATTTTGAAATTTGCAAAAAATATTCCATACTTTCAAGGAGTCTACATATGCGTAACGCACTACCAAAAAAACCAAAAATAAATGAATGTGCAATTATAAATTTAGATGATAGAGATGGACCGGGAAGCCATTGGGTAGCGTTTGTAAAACGAGATCGAGAAGTAATATATTTTGATAGTTTTGGAAACTTACCACCACCGCAAGAACTTGTAAAATATTTTGGCCCCAATGTAAATCTCCAATATAATTATAAACAATATCAAAAATATAATACATATAATTGTGGTCATTTATGTATAAACTTTCTTATAAATACCATAAAATAAATAAAAATATTATCATTTACAAATATGTCTTTGACTATAACACTTACTGGTAATACGCCTGAGATAAGTACAGATTTTTTTCCGCCAATTGAGTTGGATGATGATTATTGTATTGGTCTAGTAGACTTTGAAACGTATCACTCGATACCAAACATTGACGTTCATAATAACAAATTTTATTATAATAAAAATAAAAAATTTGAAATCCCCATTGGGTCTTATGAAATTGATGATATAAATAATTATATACGTGTAAAAGTGGGTGATCCAAATGCAGAATTTGTTTCAATAAGTAACGAAATTAAAAGAGAATCACGTGGACAAAAACAAAACTTTTTCACTTTACGCCCTAATAATAATACATTAAAATGTGAAATAAAAAGTACTCTAGAAATAGATTTTACACCTAATGATTGCATTGGACCATTATTAGGTTTTTCAAAAAAAGTCTTAAAACCTATTGAACTACACGAATCGGACTTGCCGGTAAATATAACAAAAGTAAATTCTATATTAATTGAATGTAATATTGTGAATGGTGCATATAAGAACAATGAAATTATGCATACTGTATACAGTTTTCATCCGTCGTGCGCTCCTGGCTTTAAAATATCCGAAGTACCAACAAATGTTATTTATTTACCAGTCAACACTCGAACAATAAACAACATTACGCTAAGTCTTATAGATCAAGACGGTGATTTAGTTAATTTTCGAGGAGAGCTAATTACAGTAAAATTACATTTGAAAAAAATATAATATGGGAATTGTATATAAAAGAGTTTTAAATACACATAATAAACGCATTCGTCGTCAAACTTCAAAGAGGTTAACACGTGAAAATATAAACTTTTTAATACAGCAGGGGTTCAAAATTAAAAATGAGCAATATTCTGCAAATTAATTCAGCCATTGAGTACGATAATTCTATTTCACGAAAAGAATTACATACATATCAACCATATATTGCTTCAATTATTAATAATAGTGACGAAATTCGTATACAAATTCAACAACAAGATATATATACAAATCCCAGTGAAAGTTACTTGTATATTGAGGGACAACTCAAAAATGGTACCGACCCTCCAGCAGATACAAAAATAACAAACAATGGTTTTGCAAGTTTATTTGAAGAAATAAGATATGCTCTAAATGGTATCGATATTGAAAAAAATAAATTAGTTGGAATATGTAGTACTATGAAAGGATATGTTTTGTTAAATAGTGCAGAATATCAAGCGCTGGAAAATGCTGGTTGGGGACTAAAGTCTAATAAAATAGATTCACATGGAAATTTTAACGTTTGCATTCCTCTACGAACTTTACTCGGATTTGCTGAAGACCATAATAAAATTATTATAAATATTAAACAAGAACTTATTTTAATACGTGCTCGCAATGATTTAAATGTTTACACGTCTTCTGCTGAATTAAAATTATCTTTAAATAAAATCAAATGGTGTGTTCCACATATTTTTGTTGATGATAAGCAACGATTAAAATTGTTAAAAGTTTTGGAAAATAATATAAATTTACCAATTGCATTTAGAAGTTGGGATTTATATGAATACCCTTCTATACCTCAGTCAAGAAAAATGGTGTGGCCTATTAAAACTTCAAATGCTCTTGAAAAACCGCGTTTTCTAATATTTGGATTACAAACTGATAAAAAAAATAAATATGAAAAAGATGCAAGTCACTTTGATCATTGTAAATTAACAAATTTTAAATTATACTTAAATTCGGTTTGTTATCCGTATGAGAACTTAAATTTGGATTTTACAATTAATCAATATGCACTAGCATATCATATGTTTTGTCAACTACAAAATTCTTTTTATGGGCGAGAAACTACTCCGTTTTTGAATTTAGAAGAATTTAAAAACATTGCTCCGTTAATTGTAATTGACTGTAGTAACCAAAATGAGTCAATAAAATCTGCGTCGGTTGACGTCAGAGTTGAATTTGAATCCAGTGAAAATTTCCCCGCTAACACGGCCGCTTACTCTCTCATTATACACGATCGTATTGTTGAATATAACCCACTATCAGGGAACATAAAAGCAATAGTTTAAATTTTGACTTCGAGCAAGATGGAACTCATTGTTGATATACAAGGCTTTCAAGCAACTAACTATATTATAGTGCCTAAAGAAATTGCCGTACTGTTAAGAGACGGTTCTAAATTACAACATTTTCTTGTAAAACCTCCGTTCGCATGGGCTGATTTACCTCAACAAAATAAAAAAACTGCAATTTGGTTGTACCGCAATCATCATGGACTACGATGGAGCGATGGACACATTGATTATGGAGACATGTGTGATATTTTACGAAAAATATTGCAAACAGCTAATAAAATATATGTGAAAGGTGCAAATAAAAAAGAATTTTTGAAGTGGTACAATTTAAACAACTGTGAAATAATAAATTTAAAGGAATTTAATGAGTGTAAATCTTTAAAAAAGTGTTTATCTCTTCGCAGATGTTTTGAACATTGTGAACCATATGTATGTGCAATGAGCAATGTATACAAAATTAAAAATCTGTTAGACGATAATAATGAAACTATGTATGATGATTTATAAATAAAAAAACAACTTTAAACATAATAAATGTTTTATTTTAATTTCAGATTCTACATCATTTATTTTTATATAAACAATTCTGACATTTTTTTCTCAATACATTTAATATCTCTATACAATTTTATTGCATTTTTCAACTCTTCTTTTTTACGATTAAATATTTTTCTTTTATACCTACAAATTTATTTAACATTATAAAATTCAACATCTTTCTGCACAATTTCAGGATAATAATACATTAGTTCAGTTATACCTAATTTACATAAGCTATTGTCTATGTTTAATAACTTATCAATATTACAACAAAAGTCTACAAAATTGTTATTATTATTACACTCTAGTGCTCTTTTAACAATAGTATTATAATAATTATAAAAGTCTAAATATTGTAACTTATTTATAGCGTTTTGTATGATATACTTTAAATTAATCAATTCTTTATACGATTCTGCACCCAAGCATAACTCATTAGTATTATTTCCACTTTTTAACGAAATTACTGGTTTATTATGAACAAAATAAAAATATATATTATAATTATTTAACATTTCATAATCAATATTATTCTCACCATTAAAGTAAGATAAAATTGCTATACTTTGTTGCATAAATTGCATCCATTCTAATAAAGTAAAATTAATACCCGAGTAAGAAAAATTATTTGTTAGTTTAACAGTTATTTGAAATTGATTTAGCGGGTCTATTCCTACACTAATCCATTTTGTTAAACTTTTATTTAATGGATACCTTAATTCGTTAAGTAGTTTATTTATTTTCCACGCTTTAGACGTCTGTTCTTCCACTTGATTGTTTGAAGATTTGGAAACAAGTTGGTTATTTGGTTTTAAAAATTCTGCTAACGTTTCATCCTCCAAAACTGACATATATTGTTGAGTGGTCGCCTCTTCAGGCATCATTGGCTCAGCAGTTGACACTTGTTCATGCCTTATTCGTTTAGCTGATACTTCAACTGTATGAGGTTGAATTCGTTTTTTTTTATGCATATGTTCCACTGGGATATTGTTTATTTTGGCGAACCATCTTTAAACAGTAATTAAAAATAATTAAAAATAATTTAAAAAATAAAAATGTTAACTTACATTTTAATCGGATACAAACACGTTCAACACTAACAAACAAGTGAGTGCAATCGTTTATGATGTTTTCTTTTATATTTTTTATCTCTACTCCCACCAAATTAATATACAATCTCAATTCGTTTTTGATGCCTCGAGTCACAGGAAATGTACATGCTTTAAAAAATATGTGAATTTTAATCACTAAAATTGTTGTCAAAATTAATATTGCGAAATATTTTATCTAGCGACGCTGAATTGTAGATACATCCTGCAGAAATTATCATAAGTATGTGAATGTTAATCACTAAAATTGTTGTCAAAATTAATATTGCGAAATATTTTATCTAGCGACGCTGAATTGTAGATACATCCTGCAGAAATTATCATAAACGTATACTTATCGTACACGAAATAAAATCCATATTTTTTAATGTGACATATTATTTTATTATACATATATGTATACATAGGTAATTAAAATATAGTTCAATTTTACATGATTTTTAATTAGTTTCATATACTACTACATAATTTCGGGTGAAATACATAAACATTGTTAAGTCCCTGGTAATATATACAACTAGTTTTATAACAAGTTATTGTGCCAGGAAGTAGAGTAGTTGGAGGCATAAATGTCCAAGTAAACTTTCCTTCGCAACCAGGGCACTTCCTAGGCAGTCCTTTACACCCAGGTTTTGAACAATAAGTACACATTATTGGTTTGGTTTGCGGCATTGTGTTAAGCTAGAAAACAAAAATTATTTCTAAGTATAAAAATATATAAGTAAATAATATTAATTACCTGATTATTCCTCTTGTTGCGAGCAAATAATAAAATTAAAAGTTGTTTCCACAGCTGTATTCGTATTTACAGTAAAATTTGCATCTACAAATGATTGAGACGATTTGCCATATGTTGCAAAATGAGCTTTGGTTTTATTTAGTTTTTTCGATGGCTTATCAGTTTCATCAATCTCATTGTAGTCGTCGCTGTCGTCGTTATCAATATACATACTACTACATCCATCTATTTCAGTACGAGAAATATTTTTTGATCTGATTTGTTTATACGTTGTAATAAATAATTTTGTAATGCTATTATTATTTATTAGATTTAATTCTTTTGCTACTGAGCAATTTGGATTCACAATACAAAAGTCACCTCCATGATTACCCCATGAACGTAAATCATTTTCGCCAGGATAAAGTAAAATTTGAATTTCACTCTCACTATTATTAGTTATAGGTAATTTATTTAACTTTATTATATTTGATTCTGTTGTTATTAAATGTAAATGAAATTTAATGTGATTTGTATATTTTTCGAACACATTTTTTGGTATAAACCACGTTACATTGCTACCATTAATTTCGACTTTTAATTTATTGTGTACATTAATATGATATTGTGATATTTCAGGATCAAATAATCTAAGTTGACCAAAAATATTATTACCCAAATAAACACAATTTCTTGCGTACTCCATTGTTTTATATTATTATTGTTAGAAAGGAGAATTATTGTTGTTTATTCCAGTTTAACACTCAACTATATACTAAGTGTAAAGAATACATTGTGTACGTATTTATATAAGATTTGTTGATTAAACGGGTTTATAATGTTGGTGCATCATTTCGTCCACCAATTATTAAGAAAACATCTTAATATAATAACACCTGTTGAGATATTTATTAACAATACAAGCTATGTCATCTGTTGTTTTTGTTTCAAATATTTTTTACACTTTTTCCTTATAAAATACGGCATTTCTGATGTACGACATGTGATAAGACATGTGAGTGAGTGAGATAAGCCATATACATTGTTCTAGAAACAATTATGCTCTGGTTTTTTTCCAAATATTTTTTACATGTAATACGTCATTTCCGACACATCTTCAAGACGTTTGTGATTAAAACTCTCTTCCGGCCCTTATTCTTAATTTTTCTTAATCATCTTAATCTGTCTACTACCTGTTATTACCTTTACTACATATTATCTTTATTACCTGTTATTAATATTACCTGCTATCACCTTTACTATATATTACCTTTATCACCTGTTATTAATATTACCTGTTATCACCTTTACTACATATTACCTTTATTACCTGTTATCGCCTTTACTACGTATCACCTGTACTACGTATTACCTTACTACGATATAGTATTAGACAAAGACAGACACAAATTTATGAATGAACTATCGCGTTCTCTCTCGCACTCATTGTTATAAAGAAGAATCCACCGGGTGGAGCGCCAGAATGCCCCATCTTTCCCTACTATAAGCCATTACACACGACATATAAATGAAAATGACAGTTTATATACTTGAAAACGGTGTTTTGTATGCTTTTGCATTCTTAAAACAGCAATTTTATATTGATTTCACCAACAGTAGCTATTATACACGACAGAAACATGAATATGACAGTTTTAATACTTGAATCAGCATTTTGTATGGTTTTGCAGGCTGAAAACAGCTATTTTATCTTGATTTTCAAACATAAGCCATTACACACGCATATACATGAATAAGACAGTTTAAATACTTGAAAACGGTGTTTTGTATGCTTTTGCATGCTTATAACTGCAATTTTATCTTGATTTCACAAACAATAGCCATTATACACGACAGAAACCTGAATATGACAGTTTAAATACTTGAAAGCAGCATTATGTATCTTTTTGCAAGCTGAAAACAGCTATTTTATCTTGATTTTGCAAAAATAAGCCATTACACACGACAAATACATGAATATGACAGTTTAAATATTTAAAAACGGTGTTTTGTATGCTTTTGCATGCTTAAAACAGCAATTTTATCTTGAGTTCACCAACATTAGCCATTATACACTACAGAAACATGAATATGACAGTTTAAATACTTGAAAAGAGCATTTTGTATGTTTTGCAAGCTTAAAACAGCTATTTTGTCTTGATTTCGCAAACATAAGCCATTACACACGACATATACATGAATAAGACAGTTTAAATACTTGAAAACGGTGTTTTGTATGCTTTTGCATGCTTAAAACTGCAATTTTATCTTGATTTCACCAACATTAGCCTTTATACACGACAGAAACATGAATATGAATGTTTAAATACTTAAAAGCAGCATTATGTATGTTTTTGCAAGCTGAAAACAGCTATTTTATCTTGATTTTGCAAACATAAGCCATTACACACGACATATACATTAATATGACAGTTTAAATATTTGAAAACGGTGTTTTGTATGCTTAAAACAGCAATTTTATCTTGATTTCACCAACATTAGCCATTATACACGACAGAAACATGAATATGACAGTTTAAATACTTGAAAAGAGCATTTTGTATATTTTTGCAAGCTGAAAACAGCTATTTTATCTTGATTTTGCAAACATAAGCCATTACACACGACATATACATGAATATGAAGGTTTCAATACTTGAAAACGGTGTTTTGTATGCTTTTGCATGCTTAAAACAGCAATTTGATTTTGATTTCACCAACATTAGCCATTATACACGACAGAAACATGAATATGACAGTTTAAATACTTGAATCAGCTATTTGTATGGTTTTGCAGGCTGAAAACAGCTATTTTATCTTGATTTTTAAACATAAGCCATTACACACGACATATACATGAATAAGACAGTTCAAATACTTGAAAACGGTGTTTTGTATGCTTTTGCATGCTTATAACTGCAATTTTATCTTGATTTCACAAACAATAGCCATTATACACGACAGAAACATGTATATGACAGTTTAAATACTTGAAAGCAGCATAATGTATGTTTTTGCAAGCTGAAAACAGCTATTTTATCTTGATTTTGCAAACATAAGCCATTACACACAAAATATACATGAATATGACAGTTTAAATATTTGAAAACGGTGTTTTGTATGCTTTTGCATGCTTAAAACAGCAATTTTATCTTGATTTCACCAACATTAGCCATTATACACGACAGACACATGAATATGACAGTTTAAATACTTGAAAACAGCATTTTGTATGTTTTGCAAGCTTAAAACAGCTATTTTGTCTTGATTTTGCAAACATAAGCCATTACACACGACATATACATAAATAAGACAGTTTAAATACTTGAAAACGGTGTTTTGTATGCTTTTGCATGCTTAAAACTGCAATTTTATCTTGATTTCACCAACATTAGCCTTTATACACGACAAAAACATGAATACGAATGTTTAAATACTTAAAAGCAGCATTATGTATGTTTTTGCAAGCTGAAAACAGCTATTTTATCTTGATTTTGCAAACATAAGCCATTACACACGACATATACATTAATATTACAGTTTAAATATTTGAAAACGGTGTTTTGTATGCTTAAAACAGCAATTTTATCTTGATTTCACCAACATTAGCCATTATACACGACAGAAACATGAATATGACAGTTTAAATACTTCAAAACAGCATTTTTTATATTTTTGCAAGCTGAAAACAGCTATTTTATCTTGATTTTGCAAACATAAGCCATTACACACGACATATACATGAATATGACAGTTTAAATACTTAAAAACGGTGTTTTGTATGCTTTTGCATGCTTAAAACAGCAATTTTATCTTGATTTCACCAACATTAGCTATTATACACGACAGAAACATGAATATGATAGTTCAAATACTTGAAAACAGCATTTTGTATGTTTTTGCAAGCTGAAAACAGCTATTTTATCTTGATTTTGCTAACATAAGCCATTACACACGACATATACATGAATATGATAGTTTAAATAGTTGAAAACGGTGTTTTGTATGCTTTTGCATGCTTAAAACAGTAATTTTATCTTGATTTCACCAACATTAGCCATTATATACGACAGAAACATGAATATGACAGATTAAATACTTAAAAACAGCATTTTGTATGTTCTTTCGAGCTGAAAACAGTTATTTTATTTTGATTTTGCAAACATAAGCCATTACACATGACATATACATGAATATGACAGTTTAAATACTTGAAAACGGTGTTTTGTATGCTTTTGCATGCTTAAAACAGCAATTTTATCTTGATTTCACCAACATTAGCCGTTACACGCGACAGAAACAGGAATATGACAGTTTAAATACTTGAATCAGCATTTTGTATGTTTTTGCAAGCTGAAAACAGTTATTTATCTTGATTTTTCAAACATAAGCCATTACACACGACATATACATGAATATGACAGTTTAAATACTTGAAAACGGTGTTTTGTATGCTTTTGCATGCTTAAATCAGCAATTTGATCTTGATTTCACCAACATTAGCCATTATACACGACAGAAACATGAATATGACAGTTTAAATACTTGAAACAACATTTTGTATGTTTTTGCCAGCTGAAAACAGCTATTTATCTTAATTTTTCAAACATAAGCCATTACACACGACATATACATGAATATGACAGTTTAAATACTTGAAAACGGTATTTTGTATGCTTTTGCATGCTTAAAACAGCAATTTTATCTTGATTTCACCAACAGTAGCCGTTATACGCGACAGAAACATGAATTTGACAGTTCAAATACTTGAAAACAGCATTTTTTATGTTTTTGCAAGCTAAAAACAGCTATTTTATCTTGATTTTGCTAACATAAGGCATTACAAACGACATATACATGAATATGATAGTTTAAATATATGAAAACGGTGTTTTGTATGCTTTTGCATGCTTAAAACAGCAATTTTATTTTGATTTCACCAACATTAGCCATTATACACGACAAAAACATGAATATGACAGATTAAATACTTAAAAACAGCATTTTGTATGTTCTTGCAAGCTGAAAACAGTTGATTAATTTTTATTTTGCAAACATAAGCCATTACACACTACATATACATGAATATGACAGTTTAAATACTTGAAAACTGTGTTTTGTATGCTTTTGCATGCTTAAAACAGAAATTTTATCTTGTTTTTACCAACATTATCCATTACACAGGACAGAAACATGAATATGACAGTTTAAATACTTGAAAACAGCATTTTGCATGTTTTTGCAAGCTGAAAACTGCAATTTTATCTAGATTTTGCAAAACAGGCCACTACACACGACATGTACATGAATATGACAGTTTAAATACTTGAAACCGGTGTTTTGCATGCTTTTGCATGCTTAAAACAGCAATTTTATCTTGATTTCACCAACAGTAGCCGTTATACGCGACAGAAACATGAATATGACAGTTTAAATACTTCAAACAGCATTTTGTATGTTTTTGCAAGCTGAAAACAGCTATTTATCTTGATTTTTCAAACATAAGCCATTACACATGGCATATACATGAATATGACAGTTTAAATACTTAAAAACGGTATTTTGTATGCTTTTGCATGCTTAAAACAGCAATTTTATCTTGATTTCATCAACATTAGCCGTTATACGCGACAGAAACATGAATATGACAGTTTAAATACTTGAAAACAGCATTTTGTATGTTTTGCAAGTTTAAACAGCTATTTTATCTTGATTTTGCAAACATAAGCCATTACACACGACATATATATGAATATAACAGTTTAAATACTTGAAAACGGTGTTTTGTATGCTTTTGCATGCTTAAAACAGTAATTTTATCTTGATTTCACCAACATTAGCCATTATACATGACAGAAACATGAATATGACAGTTCAAATACTTGAAAACAGCATTTTTTATGTTTTTGCAAGCTGAAAACAGCTATGTTACCTTGATTTTGCTAACATAAGCCATTACACACGACATATACATGAATATGATAGTTAAAATACTTGAAAACGGTGTTTTGTATGCTTTTGCATACTTAAAACAGCAATTTTATCTTGATTTCACCAACATTAGCCATTATACATGACAGAAACATGAATATGACAGATTAAATACTTAAAAACAGCATTTTGTATGTTCTTGCAAGCTGAACACAGTTGATTTATTTTTATTTTGCAAACATAAGCCATTACACACGACATATACATGAATATGACAGTTCAAATACTTGAAAACGGTGTTTTGTATGATTTGCATGCTTAAAACAGCAATTTTATCTTGTTTTTACCATTATTATCCATTACACAAGACAGAAACATGAATATGACAGTTTAAATACTTGAAAACAGCATTTTGCATGTTTTTGCAAGCTGAAAACTGCTATTTTATCTTGATTTTGCAAAACATAGGCCATTACACACGACACGCACATGCATATGACAGTTTAAATACTTGAAAACGGTGTTTTGCATGCATTTGCATGCTTAAAACAGCAATTTTATCTTGATTTTACCAACAGTAGCCGTTATACGCGACAGAAACATGAATATGACAGTTTATATACTTGGAAACAACATTTTGTATGTTTTTGCAAGCTGAAAACAGCTATTTTATCTTGATTTTGCAAACATAAGCCATTACACACGACATATACATGAATATGACAGTTTAAATACTTGAAAACGGTGTTTTGTATGCTTTTGCATGCTTAAAACAGCAATTTGATCTTGATTTCACCAACATTAGCAATTATACACGACAGAAACATAAATATGACAGTTTAAATACTTAAAACAGCATTTTGTATGTTTTTGCAAGCTGAAAACAGCTATTTATCTTGATTTTGCAAACCTAAGCCATTACACACGACATATACATGAATATGATAGTTTATATACTTAAAAACGGTGTTTTGTATGCTTTTTCATGCTTAAAACAGCAATTTTATCTTGATTTCACCAATATTAGCCATTATACACGACAAAAACATGAATATGACAGATTAAATACTTAAAAACAGCATTTTGTATGTTCTTGCAAACTGAAAACAGTTGATTTATTTTTATTTTGCAAACATAAGCCATTACACACTACATATACATGAATATGACAGTTTAAATACTTGAAAACGGTGTTTTGTATGCTTTTGCATGCTTAAAACAGAAATTTTATCTTGTTTTTACCAACATTATCCATTACACAGGACAAAAACATGAATATGACAGTTTAAATACTTGAAAACAGCATTTTGCAAGTTTTTGCAAGCTGGAAACTGCTATTTTATCTTGATTTTGCATAACATAGGCCACTACACACGACATGTACATGAATATGACAGTTTAAATACTTGAAAACGGTGTTTTGCATGCTTTTGCATGCTTAAAACAGCAAATTTATCTTGATTTCACCAACAGTAGCCGTTATACGCGACAGAAACATGAATATGACAGTTTAAATACTTGAAAACAGCATTTTGTATGTTTTTCAAGCTTAATACAGCTATTTTGTCTTGATTTTGCTAAAATAAGCCATTACAGACGACATATACATGAATATGGTAGTTTAAATACTTGAAAACGGTGTTTTGTATGCTTTTGCATGCTTAAAACAGCAATTTTATCTTGATTTCACCAACATTAGCTATTATACACGACATATACGTGAATATGATAGTTCAAATACTTGAAAACAGCTATTTTGTCTTGATTTTGCAAACATAAGCCATTACACACGATATATACATGAATAAGACAGTTTAAATACTTGAAAACGGTGTTTTGTATGCTTTTGCATGCTTAAAACTGCAATTTTATCTTGATTTCACCAACATTAGCCTTTATACACGACAGAAACATGAATATGACTGTTTAAATACTTGAAATCAGCATTATGTATGTTTTTGCAAACTGAAAACAGCTATTTTTTCTTGATTTTGCAAACATAAGCCATTACACACGACATATAAATGAATATGACAGTTTAAATACTTGAAAACGTGTTTTGTATGCTTTTGCATGCTTAAAACAGCAATTTTATGTTGATTTCACCAACATTAGCCATTATACACGACAGAAACATGAATATGACAGTTTTAATACTTAAGAACAGCATTTTGTATGTTTTTGCGTGCTGAATACAGCTATTTTATCTTGATTTTACAAACATAAGCCATTACACACGACATATAAATGAAAATGACAGTTTAAATACTTAAAAACGGTGTTTTGTATGCTTTTGCATGCTTAAAACTGAAATTTTATCTTGATTTCACCAACATTAGCCATTATACACGACAGAAACATGAATATGACTGTTTAAATACTTGAAAGCAGTATTATGTATGTTTTTGCAAGCTGAAAACAGCTATTTTATCTTGATTTTGCAAACATAAGCCATTACACACGACATATACATGAATATGACAGTTTACATATTTGAAAACGGTGTTTTGTATGCTTTTGCATGCTTAAAACAGCAATTTTATCTTGATTTCACCAACATTAGCCTTTATACACGACAGAAACATGAATATGACACTTTAAATACTTGAAAACAGCATTTTGTATGTTTTGCAAGCTTAAAACAGCTATTTTGTCTTGATTTTGCAAACATAAGCCATTCCACACGACATATATATGAATATAACAGTTTAAATACTTTAAACCGTGTTTTGTATGCTTTTGCATGCTTAAAACAGCAATTTTATCTTGATTTCACCAAGATTAGCCATTATACACGACAGAAACATGAATATGACAGTTCAAATACTTGAAAACAGCATTTTTTATGTTTTTGCAAGCTGAAAACAGCTATGTTATCTTGATTTTGCAAACATAAGCCATTACACACGACATATACATGAATATGACAGTTCAAATACTTGAAAACGGTGTTTTGTATGCTTTTGCATGCTTAAAACAGCAATTTTATCTTGTTTTTACCAACATTATCCATTACACAAGACAGAAACATGAATATGACAGTTTAAATACTTGAAAACAGCATTTTGCATGTTTTTGCAAGCTGAAAACTGCTATTTTATCTTGATTTTGCAAAACATAGGCCATTACACACGACACGTACATGCATATGACAGTTTAAATACTTGAAAACGGTGTTTTGCATGCATTTGCATGCTTAAAACAGCAATTTTATCTTGATTTTACCAACAGTAGCCGTTATACGCGACAGAAACATGAATATGACAGTTTATATACTTGGAAACAACATTTTGTATGTTTTTGCAAGCTGAAAACAGCTATTTTATCTTGATTTTGCAAACATAAGCCATTACACACGACATATACATGAATATGACAGTTTAAATACTTGAATACGGTGTTTTGTATGCTTTTGCATGCTTAAAACAGCAATTTGATCTTGATTTCACCAACATTAGCAAATATACACGACAGAAACATAAATATGACAGTTTAAATACTTGAAACAGCATTTTGTATGTTCTTGCAAGCTGAAAACAGTTTATTTATTTTTATTTTGCAAACATAAGCCATTACACACTACATATACATGAATATGACAGTTTAAATACTTGAAAACGGTGTTTTGTATGCTTTTGCATGCTTAAAACAGAAATTTTATCTTGTTTTTACCAACATTATCCATTACACAGGACAAAAACATGAATATGACAGTTTAAATACTTGAAAACAGCATTTTGCAAGTTTTTGCAAGCTGGAAACTGCTATTTTATCTTGATTTTGCATAACATAGGCCACTACACACGACATGTACATGAATATGACAGTTTAAATACTTGAAAACGGTGTTTTGCATGCTTTTGCATGCTTAAAACAGCAAATTTATCTTGATTTCACCAACAGTAGCCGTTATACGCGACAGAAACATGAATATGACAGTTTAAATACTTGAAAACAGCATTTTGTATGTTTTTGCAAGCTGAAATAGCAATTTTTTCTTGATTTTGCAAACTTGAGCCATTACACACGACATATAAATGAATATGACAGTTTAAATACTTGAAAACGGTGTTTTGTATGCTTTTGCATGCTTAAAACAGCAATTTTATCTAGTTTTTACCAACATTATCCATTACACAGGACAGAAACATGAATATGACAGTTTAAATACTTGAAAACAGCATTTTGCATGTTTTTGCAAGCTGAAAACTGCTATTTTATCTTGATTTTGCAAACATAAGCCATTATATACGACATATACATGAATATGTCAGTTTAAATACTTGAAAACGGTGTTTTGTATGCTTTTGCATGCTTAAAACAGCAATTTTATCTTGATTTCACCAACATTAGCCGTTATACGCGACAGAAACATGAATATGACAGTTTAAATACTTGAAAACAGCATTTTGTATGTTTTGCAAGCTGAAAACAGCTATTTATCTTTATTTTTCAAACATAAGCCATTACACACGACATATACATGAATATGACAGTTTAAATACTTGAAAACGGTATTTTGTATGCTTTTGCATGCTTAAAACAGCAATTTTATCTTGATTTCACCAACATTAGCCGTTATACGCGACAGAAACATGAATATGACAGTTTAAATACTTGAAAACAGCATTTTGTATGTTTTGCAAATTTAAACAGCTATTTTATCTTGATTTTGCAAACATAAGCCATTACACACGACATATATATGAATATGACAGTTTAAATACTTGAAAACGGTGTTTTGTATGCCTTTGCATGCTTAAAACAGCAATTTTATCTTGATTTCACCAACATTAGCCGTTATACGCGACATAAACATGAATATGACAGTTTATATACTTGGAAACAACATTTTGTATGTTTTTTCAAGCTGAAAACAGCTATTTTATCTTGATTTTGCAAACATAAGCCATTACACACGACATATACATGAATATGACAGTTTAAATACTTGAAAACGGTGTTTTGTATGCTTTTGCATGCTTAAAACAGCAATTTGATCTTGATTTCACCAACATTAGCCATTATACACGACAGAAACATGAATATGACAGTTTAAATACTTGAAACAACATTTTGTATGTTTTTGCCAGCTGAAAACAGCTATTTATCTTAAT